>LUGF01039609.1:139888-154147 GCA_001625245.1 Calycopis cecrops
CCCTCCCCCGTTAAATTTCTACAAATCCCATGCTAATGCTCACTTACATCATTAAAGGAACCCGTGTACCAAATTCCAGGTTCCTAGCCACAGCAGTTTCATCTGTGCATTGATATATAAGTCAGTCAGTTTTGCCTATACCAATACTAGAAAAGAGCTTATTCTTCTCTCAAAGACCGGTAACTCGCCTGTGAGACCTGGTTTTGCGGATATCTGTGGGCGTTGGTGATCTAGCATCAGCGGCCCAACTGCTTGTTGCCTATGCTATTAAAAAAGCATTATTTCGTATGGAAGTAGCCGATTCGGTCAGAATGTGTTCATCTCGCTTGTATGCTCGTACATAACGCCGGGTCGATGCGGCTGGCGTGCATGAAACAATGGCCGAGCCGTCTACAGGCGACACAATGGACAAAGCCGATAGCTCTCATCTGGTGTGTGTCTGTGTGAGTGTTCTTGTGTAACTACAGTCGAGATTATGATATCCAGGGCTGGGGCTAGCCTGGCGAATAGTTTAGGCTGTGATCGGCTTACTGTGGTAATAGACGAGAAGAGTCTGTAGGAAACTATTGTAATGGATTAAAATGTAAATCCTATTAATATTATAAATGCGAATGTTTGTATGTTTGTTTGTTACTCCTTCACGCAAAAACTGCTGAACAAATTTTCATGAAATTTGGCACACACATAGAGAGTAACTTAGATTAACACATAGGATAGTTGTTATCCCGAAAAAAATGTTCCTATGGGATGCCACGGGCTGATTTTCGATTTTTCATGGGATCGAAATTTATGCGGGTGAAACCGCGGGGCGCAGCTAGTTATTTATATTTTTTGCTTGTAAATAGATTGGCGTGTGATTGGATTAATGTTCCCTGTTGCGAACAGATCTGTGACATTTCGGAATAGGTGACCGATGGCATCCGCTGGGTTTTAAAGGCAGACGCGAGTCCCTCACACCCAATGGACCACCACCAAGGGTCCACATCGGTGTCTAAATGGCTTTCCCCGTGAAACGAAAAAAATATGATTGGTTAAAGTAGCAGTAAAAAATGTAGTTTAGATTATTGGGTATTACGCCAGTGTGTTCTGTCACTACGGATGACTCCACCACTGTGGCCGAAGATTCTCCCGGAAGTTCCTGATCGGCTCACCCATGGCCGAATACAGAGTATATAGCTCTTTATTGCTCAAAATAAACGATTAAATGAAAAAATAAAATCGCCTATCCTTAATGTGACTGTTTAGTGCTGTAATTTATGGTGAACCATAGATCGTAGATAGGTATCAATATTATAGGACTACCATGGAAAGACCATGGAGGTGTGACAGTTCCTGGCTTATTACAATGAAAGTTTAGACATAATCTGTCAAATCTGATTTGTCACTAGTATTCTACTTCCACTATGGAAAACGGTGGCAACCTTAGGGGACGACTACTAACGTGTTATATGATACATGTGTATGTACATTACATTAGTAAAATTTATATCAAAAATCATATAGAGTTGCTGTTTGTTTCGCTAAATGCCAGAAAAATCTCATACAGACCCTGTTAGAGTAAATAACAATTGAAGTCTAGTAAGTAATAAAAAATTATTCTATGTTGCCTTAAAATTATTTTTAGTAGGCTCAAATAAGCCTTTACCTTTTGTGTATTTTTTATACATTTCGTTCAATCACAATTCGATATTTTTGGTTGCGCAATTACGTCGACAATTGTGTATCGAATTTAATTTGGCTTCTGTTATTCGATAGGATCGAAAGATTCCAAGGCGATCCCGCACAGAAAGGTGGGATTCCGGAGAAATCTGGAGCAACTCTCAAACTGCTACTAAGGGTAAATTTCGATCCCGTGGAAAATAGAAATGGTTCCCATGGGAACATTTTTTCGGGGTAAAAACTATCCCATGAGGTAATCGAGTTTTCCTCTACGTGTGTGCAAAATTTCATGAACATTGGTTCAGCAGTTTTTGCCTGAAGAAGTAACAAACAAACATACAAACATACAAACTTTCGCATTTACAAAAATAGTAGGTATTATATATTAGTAGGTAGTACCATAGTATAAATATATTTTCAAAATATACTATTCAGATATTTGTATGTGAATCTCATCATCATAATATGTTACGGGAGGAGTAACGTGATCATTCTACTGCAACTCTACGGGCAGAGTACTGAGGATTTGTTCTAAAACATGCAAACATAATGATTCTCTGTGATCTCTCTCTGATCTGATTTCAGACAGACACCATATTTTCATGAATTATTAGCATCAACGTTAATGCAGTACTGAGCGTAACTTATCTACTGATAAAATATACGCATGGCTACGTATAAAAGTAGCTACGTGACCGAAAACTCGTTTTGCCGTTCGTAAAAAAAGTCAGACTGATAGTGCTACGACCTTACTCGCCTCCAGCTAAATCCAACATAACGAAGTTCAATTTACGGTTTGCATGCAAAGAAGTGAGGAGAACATATGCAACTGTTTACTACAATACAGGAGCTATTCCTGGCGGCTACATGCGAAGGATTCCGAGCAGAAGAAGTAAGTTGCACATTAGCCAACTAAGTTAGGAAATTCGCCGCGGAAATAGCGACAAGTTAATCCTACTTAAAATTGTAGAAAACGAATAAATGTAGCGAATCCTTAACAACTGTTTCTAACGTTTCTTCGTTAAATAACAACTGTTTCTATATACCAAGGCTGACTTACCATGGTCAGATTGGTTCGAGCGCTGTCCGATGGTGACGTCATGAGTATTCGTGTCTGTATGAAGAAGGGAATGTGGAGGAAGGAAGGCGTGTGTGTATGGATCGTGATATGTAGCTCATGTTCTCATTGCCTAGTTAGGAATCATCGCAGAGAGCAGGAGGAAAGTGCTCATATCTTAAATCCCGAAATGATAATAGTTTCTCTCGCCAATTACAGCGGAGAGTAACATTATGACTAGTACAGCCAGGAAAAGATGGCAGGAGAAGACCAGCTGCTCTAATTCCAAGAACTAACAGTAAAAATCAACTATATTGTGAGGAGAGAAAAAAGAGTTGGTTACCTGACCTTGGGTTTATTCCTGTCTTGGTTTATGGCAGTGTTACATACGAAGGTCTTCTTTAACGAAGATGTATCGTGAATTACGCCTGAATAAGCGTTCGCGTAAATGTAGACATAGGAGGTGTCACAGAAGTCTAGGAAGTATGCTAGTTAAATAATGAAAAGAGAATAATGATGAGAACGGATTGTTTTTTGTGCAGAAGCGGCGAAACATAATGTTGGTGCGCAATGCAAGATGCATCCTTTGTGGAGTGATAGTAATTCTTCTGTCTTGTGGAATTATATCCTTACTAGACCACGTCTTGTATTATGGATGGGTATGCATTCTGTTCCTTTTCAAACAGCTCTTTATCAAGTGTCCTTGATGTAATAAATGTGTAAAAAGCAAAATCAACGTTCTTGTTACATAACACGCAGCTACGTTAGCAATCCGTAATATTATCCGTAAAAATCTTAGAGATTCTCAATAATAACAATAACATCTGCAATATGATATGAATAAATATCATTGCAGATGTCATTTGTTCCAACACATTATTAAAGGCGTGGCTACACTAGATAAGCAGATTTGTGACAGCCGCGGTAACGGACATAAATTGGCGAGGACAAACAGCAGCGGCTTAGCTTCCGCGCAAACACCGGCCTACACGGCACCGGAGGGTCGTAGGGGTTTATTAGCTGCGTTAATGGCAGATATTAGGGAATGCGCGGGCTGGATATGACGTTGTAATCTCTGACATTACTATATTGTTGAAGATTCTTTGTCTATTTTAGTTATTTTCGCTTATACTATACAAACTATTCGCTTTGTGAGGATATAAAGGATTTGAAGTTATTTCCATTATTTGTCATAATTTTGGGATTGGTTCAGACTTGTATGTGGTTTTTTAACATAAGATGAGAAGAACATGATACATAAGTAGTATGCAAATTCAAACAACGTACTTAAGCAATTGGGTTTGCCTTTTAAGTTCAAAATATTTCAATGAGTTTATTTACCATTTTCTGTACAATATTTAAATAAATCATGGTATAATCAGTTATGATAAATTTGTTACAATGTATAAGAAAATATATTTTCAAATATATTTATAATATATTACACAGATATAAATACAAAATCGTAGGCCATTATACCTACTTATTTTCAACGATAGCATACTGTAGCATATATTAGAAGGTCTAATCAACTAATAAGTATTAGACTAGATATCTCATTGCATGATTTTATAAAAGATAGATCCAGCTATAGGTTGCGTTGCTACGTTAAACTTTAAAGGTACGCTTTTTTAGAGAATTCTGAAAAAAAATTGCTAAATATATCAGCGTCTACCATTTCGTGTCCATAAGGAATAAACAAACAAACAAGAAAACACTGAGGACAAAGGATAATGTAATCCTTTATAAGTATGTAGATTTCAATAACTTCATAACGTACCTAACTACCAAGTTTAATAAATGTCGAACGCACAGATTGGCAATTTAAAAAGCGGAAGGATGTCTATGGAATGCTCATTATAATAGTTCTGTGACCTGGAGCAGGTGACCTCAAGAGGTAGCTGCAGCGGCGCGTGCTGGGCGGCTGCGCGCACAATGCAGCGGAAGACGCCCGGCAGACGCCCGGCAGATGGCGCGCCCGTCTTGAACCGGTTTCTAATGAACGCGGTTTTATTGACCTCAGTTTTGGATGAATGATGCTTTTTATGGAGCATTCCGGAAGGAAAAAATAATATTCTTTTTGTGCATATGCTCAATCAAATTACATTCCTATTAGAGGCAATTCGTGCACATGTTGTAGCTTTGGAAATTAGGATTTGATTATAATAATATCTAATAAATAATGTACTATATACTTTAGCCTAAATTTGAGAAATATAGGGTTTAATTATACTCATTAGGTAGGTCCTACATAAAGAGAAATTATCACTTTATGTAGGATTTTTCGCCAGTTTTCTCTAAAACACACTTTGGACCCATTAATCAAGTGTTTATCTCTAGGGTAATGAATATACGCCTATAGATATTATCGTTAGAGCTTATGATGATTTTCCCTGTAAATGCACAAGTCAGTTTGGCGGAAAAGTCAGCTCAACAACTTACTATTTCTTTCAAAAACGCACTGGTAACAAAGTATATGCTAAGAATAAGGTATATCATTCAAAATAACTAAAAAAAACATTTGTTAATATGTATAAATAGTCGTCCCAAACTCTATTATAAGTTATAACATCATTATGTAATTTTTAATGCAGATAAATACTTATTATGATAGTAATAAATAAATAATAAATAAAAATATAGGTATAATTCACTAAAAAAAATGAAACAAAGAAAATCAAAATTATAAAATTAGATTAAGTATGTAAATAATAGATTTTTTGCAAGCTGAAATGACAGAATATGTTGAACTCTTTACCAATGTAATATCATTGTTAACCGACTGCAAAAAGGAGGAGTTCGCCAAAGTATCTGTGTCTTTCATGTACACATTTAAGTAAAATCATACTTGCTTTCGAACTATATCAAGTTTTAGCTAACGGTCTAATACTTTTACCAGTATACGTTAGGGTTGCACACAGCAGCTGAATCAACTATATCGTATATAATTAAATCTGGACGATAAGTACTCTCGACAGGGTTGGAAACAGCCCTATCACTGCATTTGAATATTCAACTTTTCGTTTACATCTAATAACGATATTAAACAATGAGCCATTTGGAATGGCCCCTCATAATATAATGTCAGGCATTTCCGCCCATCATAGAATAGGCACGCGTCTCCACAGATAAGAACACGAGCCAAAATGCGAGCCATGAATGAGCCAGAAATGTACTCACAAAGCGCACATCTTGAGTTACACGGTTTTGTGCGCAGGAAGTAGGAAGGCAGCTGGCTGACTCCTTTTTCTTTTGGTAATGATGGTTTGCTGCCATTGTTCCACTGTACTGTCGCGTGCGCGTGTAAGTAGGCGGAAAGGTGTTCGCGACTGTACCGTTGTGGATTGTCTCTGTAACATGATCGTTGTTGCGCCGCAGGATGTGAAAGGTGAAGAAAACATGTTTCGCTAATAACACTCTTTACGGCGCTGTCGGTAAAAAAGGACTTTAAGTAAACGTTCTAGTACGAACTCTATCGCTACTTTTTATCTTATTGTGAATATTAGATATATTTTTTCTACTTACCTATTACAATTTTTTGTATAAAACGTTGTTTGTTTAATTCATAATAATTATTTATTTCAATTACTTACGATAGAAAATAAAATATAGTTTAAAAAAACTAAAAAACGTGTATTCTTAGTTTGAACTTGGAAACAATGACAAAAAATAGAAATTTTTAGATGTAACTACGGGGAATCCTACTAATATTATAAATGCGAAAGTTTGTAAGGATGTTTGTTACACTTTTACACAAAAACTACTAAACGGATTTTCATGAAACTTTATTGTAATATAGCTTTCATACCAGAATAACATAATAAGTTAAAATTTATAGGGATTTTTGAAGTCTGAAATCCACGCGGGCGAAGCCGCGGGCGGAAGCTAGTGTCTGGTCGTTTGTTGCCTAATAAAAAAAAATAACAGTTCCTTATTTATGTTGACGTAAAATAAGGTGATGCGCAGTAATATTTGTATTATCTTAAACAATAAACACCCATTTACACGTAAAAGTGATTTAGATACAAAACATTAATTCATCAAAGATATGTATCGTATATATTTAAACTACACCGGCGCGCGACTTCGTCTGCGCGGGCTTTTGTGTTTCTCAATAACTAACTCTCTCTCTTCTCTTTTTTTTTTTTAGATAGAAACTATGCTGAGACAGAAGGTCAGTGCAGCTTCATCGATATGAGAAGCGAACTGGCTGGGGAGCTCTAGCCTCTGTATTTGTGGTCGATAGGGGGACAGACCCCCCCTTCTTTCCTTCTAATGGGAGAAGGCAAACCGGACTATTGCGACTAATAGGTTAAATACTATTATTATCATGGCCGAGGACAGCGGGTGTCCTCAACTCCCCACTTCTAACGGAGGGGAGCAGCTCGCGCGCGGCAGCTAAAAAGTGGCCGACACGGGTCATGAGCTGGAAGAGCTCTATGAGCAATCATGACTGGGGGATATTTTTTTTCTTTTTTTTTCTCTTCTCTTGCTCACACGACACGGCCGCGAAGTGACAGCATGCTGTCGCGTTACTTTCGCGTCTACGTAGAAATTGTGCCGATGTCTATGTGCGTCGGTAGTCAACAAAAAAAAAGCCTACCACTAACTAGCTGGCTCTGGATAGTTAGAGCCAGAACAGGTTAAGCCAATAATGAATTCATTATTAAAATGTAATGTAATGTAATGTAATGTAATGTAATGTAATGTAATGTAATGTACTGTGATGTAGGTACATATTTACATACAGAGGCTGTGCCTTGCAACATTGCAGTGGAATCGGGCGGGCGAGAGGTTAACATAGGCTAATTTTTACCACTGGAAAACTGGTAAACTTCTAAACGGCTAAACCGATTGGGTTAATGTTTTGGTATTTTGATGGTTTCCTGGATGCTTAAAAAATATAATTGGATCCGGTTGGTGGCGCTGCTTTCGGTATGTCAACTACTAAATGTCTTGACCGATTGCTTTGAAATTTTGTTTCTAAGTTGATACGACCAATTTTCAACAGATGGCGCCTTTGTCATTCCAATGAATTTTATATATTTCTATGATAGTCCATGCTGACGTATCTGTTGGTGGCGTAGCAACCCATTTCGCCTTAAGTATACAGTTTTAAATAAAATACATACGTGCGAATCTACGGCTTGAGTTTTCAAAATGAGAACATAATTGATTTTTTAATAGCGTTTAATAATTTTATTTTTCATAGCGGGGGCAAACGAGCCATGGGGGACATTTTCATGACTACCGATGACCGCATAGATACTATTACACAGATGTTGCCCACCTTCCTCCTCCTCCAAAACCCTACTACACACCGCACAAAACGCAACAGCACAGCTGTCACTAAACGCCGATATCATGCAAGCGAGACGTAACTTCCCGGTCGTGCCGGCTACATGCATGCAGCGTACTACCTATAGATAGGCGATCAGTTTCACGTGTTGATAATGGACTCCACAATTACCTCGCCCTTACCCGTGCCATGCGTATCCCTCCACTTATCCGGGGATGGTTCTGCATGCAATTAGTAATTAGATCAATTTCGCCAGCGCTCGACCCCCGTGCTGCTCCGTGCCAGTGTCTTCGGGTTGCGTAAACAAATCGAGGAACACCGCTTTGAAGTGTTTTCTAATTTGTGTAGTTGAGTCCCGTGGTTTTCCCCGCGTAGAAAATTAGCACGAAGCATATTTTTGGGAGAAAATATTGTTAAGGTAGTCTGGAATGGAACGGAAAGTAATTTATAATCAATGGCTTTTGCTTTGCTTTCCCAAAATTGCTTTTGCCAAAAAAATCAAATATATAAACATATAATATTTTTTTTATAACCTACATATAGTGGGAAGAGAGTAGTTCGGCTACGTAGATGTATCAGTGTCACCCTCTCATCTTTACAAAGACTAGCGGTCTCTTGCAATCCGCAGGAAACGCGAAAGCATAAAGAATACCCATCTCCTGTGGGCGATATAATGTTGGTTACCGCCTCGGTAGTACCAGACCCAAATAGGTTGTAAAGCTGCAAGGGTTCAAGCCTTAAACAAAAGCTTAAGATGCCATCTCTTTGGCTTTGGTTTAATGTCAGAAAATTTGGCAGGATGATGAACTCGTAATATTTATCCCAACCTAACATTGTTAAAGAATAAAATACCCTTTTGGACATATTCAAAAACTAAATTTTGAAGATATGAAGATTTCTTTACTTAGAGGCATCGAAATAGAAGTCACGGATAGTAGTTGCAGACATCTGCGAAACTAAATATATTTTTTATAAAATAAATATTATTATTGTAATATTCAGTTTAGACTACTACTGATAACGATAACGTTAGCGTAGCTAAAAAGGGGTCATTGTCAGACTTTAGATTTCGCTTCCTGGTTAATTGTTATTGGACTCTAGAATTTACACCATATCATTTTTAATCACCACACAAACGGAAATGGATCTTTGTTCTGCTGATCAGTATATTACGCTAATGAATTCCAAATCCTTTTTTGATGACTAAGGAGGTTCTCATTTCGAGACATAATTTAGTCTTTTTTATTAAAATTTTATCTCAACAGGCTGGATGTAGGCTTAGCTCTAACCATTGTAGCTCAACCTACTTCAGAAACGTGTAAAGAGCTCTGCAGTTTAGTGGGACTTTTTTAGTACATTTACTAAAAACTTTGAAGTATATATCTCAAAAAATGTCAGTTTTATGTAGTATATTTATTCCTCAATACTGTTGTTATGGACTATAAGTCATTGCTAAGGCACGTGCAGCCAACTAGGTGACGTTAATACAATAAATGTTTTGATGTTGCAAAAGAGCCTCATAAGTGTTATTGGTGTGATTAAATTGATAATTTGTAAGTCTGTCATAATCATATCTACATATCTACAATGACCAATGACACCATAAAAATAAAACACAAATTGGCAAAAAGTGACTTACATAATCGTGTAATCGCTGGTGATATGACGTTCTATCGATAAACAGTTGAAATAATGCTGACTTGCGGTTCGGCTATCGATTCAGGTAACGTTATCGCTAATACGAATGTCATTACGATGATTAGAATACAATTCGCGATAGCGTTAATACCTTCGGATAGAAGTCATTTCAAAATAAACTTCCCCTCCCCTTTGAGTCCAATAATCACATAAATATCTATTATTGTCTGAAGATCCACGTATACAAACTGGTGTGCGTATTTTTGTTGGTTTTCTAAATATTGAACTTTTATTGACTTAGAAATATTCTTGCGAAATAAAGGACTAAATAAAATGAACAGTTTCAGTGGGTTAGTGAGTGAGATAAAACAGCAATGACAATCTTATCCAGCAAGATGGTTCATATCATAACACTAGGTAGGTTCATATCAGAAATATTTGTACATGTAAGTCGACGAGAGCGCATTCTCTGGTCTCCTAGTAGCAGTCATGTGTTTGTCAGAAATGGGAGGCATCGCTGCACGGTGTTTCTCATTTGGTTGATGCCATGGTCATATCTGACCAGATTCCGTGTAGCTTTTTAGTTCTAATTTTTTCTGTTTTTTAAATTTTAAATTTGTTTTTCTATATTTTTGAAAATTTCTTTAAATCCCCTACGCTTACAGTGATGACTACATATTAGTAATTTCTTTTTACTATTTACTGCTTTTGTAAGCTCAACATTAAACAATTTTTATTCATCGGATTTCTTGTAACTTATCCATAAAGCTTTAATCCTCCCATATTAAGCACTTATGCCTAAAGCGATCGAGTAGTTCTGTAGAATTCTTTCACTATTTAAAAAGTTTCGGTAAACTTTGTTTACACGCGCGTGACAGTCGTTGAAAATGCTGACAGATTTTTATGAGAACTCTTATTTGGCAGATCACGAATTAATAGTGACCATAGAAACACTTGCCGTCCCATTATATTTTGATGGGGTTGAGTTAATAAAACTCATTAAAAACAATAAAAGTTTAAATTGTAATAAAAGTTTACTTATTGTACTCCAGAAATACTGTTTAATATAAGAAGGTTTAGAGATATCAATATACTAAGATGGTTTGGCAGTTGCGGCAGTTTTCTTTTCTATTGTTAATTTTTTAAAAATTTAAAAATATTGTTATGTTTCTATCGGCTACCTGAGATAAAGCTTTGACATAACTATTTCATGGAATGTATATGCTTTTTTTATGAAATTTATGTCAAACTTATATTTAGATAGACTGAAGATGTTAGATAGAATATAGGGAAAGTTTTAGTTAACAAAACATAAATTAAATTAGAGTAAAAGTGTGGAATGAATGCAGGTTTTCTTCACCTGGAACCTTGGACATGAATTTTTGATTATCCAAAATTAGAGTGTGTTTCGTTCGCTTACTGTTATTATTAATATATTATATAGTGTTATTAATGAAAACAAAACTAATTAAATTATTTCTCTGAGTTTTATAAATGGCAATGAGTTCTTGCAAGCTAAGCCGACGCTTTGTTTGTACATTCGATACTATGTTATTAAAGTATTTGTATCTCCGATTCTATATAATAACGATCCCAACAATTCATTAAATTATTTATTAAGTAAGAGTACCACTCTGCATTGCAGTCGAATTGGACAGGCACGACCTGGGAGGTACCCGGAAGGTACCTTTCGCTTACACGAAACCGGAGTAAAGTGTCAGTTGTGCTGTCACCTTTCATAAGTATCCGGTGGCCCGTGAATTATGGAGGACGGAGAGGGAGGAGGGAGAGGGAGGAGTCTATGGGTGTTGGTAGGTATGGAAATCACCCTAACGACGGATCGTTTGCCCACACAATATAAAATAGTGTAGTTACTATGAAAGTATCGTGACTTGGTTCTGTCTGACCAGCAATGTTGCAGCCTGAGGGTGTGTTGTTGTTATTTCTAATAATCCTTCTTTTGTTTCAGGACAAGGTGAAAATGGAGAGCCCTTGCCAAGCAATAACGGTAAAAATCAATTTTCATGTTTTGATTGGGTCATATTGTAATCTACGAATGTTAATATTGCTTTATTACTTTATATCTAAATATATAATCGATAAAGGTAAGTCGTGCGATAGTGACGCTAATGGTGTAATGAAATATCAATTATGATATCTGGTCGGCTAATCTCCAAACTCTACGGTCACTAGGTTGTACCACCAACGTACACGCTTTGTAAAATAACTAACCATCTTCCTATTTTTCTGATCAAAACATTTTATACATAATAATAACAATTTTGTGGAGACTTTACGAGACGACTTTTAGTTGGTCTCAGTAGGTCACGAGGACCATGGTTAGTGTAACCCCGCCGAAACGTCGAGCAAAAGGTATAGGTTTTTGCTAGTACCTTTTATAAATATTTTATCGTGTTAAAGCCCGTAAAGTACCAGTCCAACACGACCGGAGAGAAAATCAGGCGCAGGACCGACGGCATAACGTGCTCTCTGAGGCACGGGGGTGTGACACCGCCAATTTTTATTTAATAAATACTGTTACCCTCCGTATAAAATAAACAAATATACACCTTTCTATAATAATATTATTAAAGAAAATGTAATGTATTCTTGTATTTTTGGATGCTGGTAATAATGAATTCAAAAATTACTGTACTGGCTTCATTAATTGATTCACTATTACAATGATGTATCATCCTCTTCAAATGACATTTTATATATTTTTTTTCTTCTCTTCTTTAACCTAAGAGCGGAACTCTTGTCGGTGGAATGTATTCCAGTTAGCCCTATCGTCTGGTAATCTCTTGCCTTGGCCTTCTTCTTCCTCTCCTTGCTTGTATTTGTTATATGTTTTATGACTACTATAATAAACCTGGGACCATGTACAGCCGAGGCGGTTCGCTAGTAAATAATGAGAAAATGAGCATCGAATGGTCTTGAATACAACAATAATTGTTTCAAATTCGACCCATAAGAGGTGAAATAGGGTTCAACCCCTATTCTAGTCCCTATTCTAGTCTATATGGAATTTTCTCATTTTTAGACTTAGAAGTATGAAAACATTTAAATACATTCTTGTGAAATGGACAAAATCAGGGGGGATTTTATTCAACTGGGTAAAACTTAGGGGTGAAGTTTGTATGGAAAATTTCTCATTTCTGGACAAAGCTATATCTATAGAAATTGGTATGCACAAGGCCATAATTTGTTAATATTATAAACAGTTATTATGTGTATTTATATATTAGATTGTGCGCAGTGCGCCTGCGCAATTTTATATAAATATTAATAATTAGTAATCCGAGAAAAAGATTTCTATTTATTTTCCCTTTTACAGTAAAGTAATGTAAGGCACGACCTACTCTTGGTTGAGGCAAGCCAATTTAGACAATACGAGTATACGGCCCTACTGGTATACTGTAGATACAGCCTTATTCCCTCAAATGTCCCCAAAGTCTGTAATTATTGTAATTATGATGTATGTGTATGGAATGGAATAATTTATAAATAAATTCTCGTGTGAGACATTGGAGGGAATTTAAACATTGACGATTAGGACAACCTATTTGGCTGTAAATGGGGAATTAAAAAAAATGTCTGGTAACATTTCTCAAGCCAACAAGGCTATAAAAGAATGCAAGTTTAATAATACACACATACAAAATAAAAAAAAATATATATTATATGAATCTGTGTGTTCATCTGTCTGTTATACGCTGTATCTCATGTACACAGTTGTAGCTAGACAGTTGAAATTTTCACAGATTATGTATTTGTGTTGCCGTTATAAAAAAAATAAAAAAAATTGTAAATAATGGCGAAATCATTTAAATAAGTCCATTACAAACATATGTGCAGTTCGATTCATTCACAACTGTGCAGGTATTTGCAAATATAATTGACTATCAACTAGGAGGAGCGAGGAGGATGGAGGGCAACGCAAATGTATAGCCACTGTTCGGATGTCTATGGGCGTCGGTAGTCATGAAAATACGACTGCTTTTCCCCCCTTATGCTATTAAAATAATCAACTGAGGTATATAATTTCCAATTCTCATAGATGCCTCTTGTTGGTACGGAATCCTCGATGTGCGATTACGGCTCGCACTTGGCCTGATTTTTTCCTGATCATTAGCTAATACCCATGACCAAGCTTGATCGATTAATTTTATTAGATAAGAGGCGTTTTTCTGAGAAACAGAAATATAAATATAATCTAACGTTCGAGTCATTTTTACGAGTATTTGTTGTTTGCACTCGTTCGTAATTCTGGGATTTTTGTCGGTGAAAACTTTTTTGTGGGTTAAGGTAGAGAAAATATGCGCGTGCAAACATGCTATATATAGCACAGCAACTTCCTGTGGTATGCATAGTATTATAGATAGTTTTCACTTCCTCATGCTTTTTTCTTTGTTCTACTCACAATTACCTTTGATTTGAAACCATTTTATTGTAGCCCAATCTTTAAGGTTTATTTTATGGTAGAAGGTATCATAACAAGTCCACAGAGGTATCTGTTGCTACAAACCGATATCCCTGAAGTTTCCTCCACTTAGTAAGAAGTCCACAGAGGCACGTGTTGCTATAAGCTGATATCATTGGAGTT
>LUGF01039609.1:162242-182385 GCA_001625245.1 Calycopis cecrops
AAAATGTTGTTTTCACAAACTCAGATTATCTCGATTTTTTTATTTTACCTTCGTTAGCTTTATATTTTTGTTGCTCATATCGTTCATTGTGTGGAATTTGTTGCGACATGTGAACTTCTCTATACCTCGTATGTTTAATGATGAAACTTTTTGTTGTTTTTGTATATTATAATTGTATGTAGTATTATTATGAAATTGTAATACTTTATATACCTTAGAATAAACTGGAATCGATCAGCAATGATAATAAGTTAAATTAATTTTCTTTTTGTTTATTCTTATTGAAGAGGACTTATTTGACTTTCGCTTCTCTTAACTTTCATCTTTTATCATCTAGTATCAAGACTGGTATGATTATTATTTTTTATTTATTTGTTTTCTTAGGGTGCGTTTTTATGTGCATTATCGATTTATTTTAAAGAACAGTTCGTAGTAATGTACAAATCATACTTTGATTAAATAATATAGGTACTTTTTATACTATTTGCACTTTTTATTAATTTAAGCATATAATTGTATGAAATACTTACGATTAGGTACTGTTGCATTCAATAATATTTTCAGCTATATATTTTTAGCAGCACCATTTTATTTTCGAGCCATCAACAGAAAAATGAAACAAATTATTTAGATGTTACAAATATTATGCAAAATTACTGACAATGTCATGTCGAATTCTTCTAAATTCGACGTATTTTGATAGTAGACGTAATGTGACGCGGATATGAGATAAAATCATTGTTATCTTTGTGAAAATCCACAATCCGATTTTAGTCTTATTTTTATCTTTGAAGCAAATTCTCAGATTGTCCGCTTTATGAAGTTTGAGTTTATATATTTTGTAGTTTCTTTCGATAATCATTATGCAATAAATGAAACAGATTTGTATATTAAGTTTTAAGAAGACTTGCAAATACAGCAAATACAGATACCATTTTTTTTTTTCGACGCTGGGGAATGCTCTTAGGCATTCCTACAAGTGGGGAAAGCCTGGAGGATATGTGGGACTCGAAAGCTTAAAAATAAGCTCTCCATACCCACTAAACCCCAGCGGTGTTCCTTCTCATCCGCCTGATAGGAGAAGCCACGGGAACGCGATAACATACAACCGCGACTTCACCAGCGGGTGCCCTAAGAGGCTCTTCTCAGGAGGTGGTACTTACGTTACGATGTGCTGGAACACACAGCACACCGGACTACTCGGGTCTCAAGGAATTGGCGACTACTCCCCCAAGTCGTCGCCTTTCGACCCTTCCTAACGTGACACGTTGCGGCGCCTACGTCTCGAACCTCTCGAGGACTGTCTGCTTGCCTCTCTTATGCGTTCTGCGTCCTAAATACAGATACCTACTGCCCCAACGGTGTCTCGTGAATCCTATGTATCTTCAGCGTTAAGATATGTTATAAAACTAACATATAATGTGAAGGAAGTTTGAAACTCAAAAATAGATTAAATTGAATAATAGAGATAATAATAAAATAAAATTTTGCATGCCACTGATGTTTACGAAAAGAAAATTTATTAATTTATTTTATTTTCCCTGCCTTCCAAATGATCGGGCATAGGATGTAAAACTTGAAGCCGCAATTGTTCGGCCAGTGAATCAAATCTATTTGTGTACGACTAACGTCATTTAATGCTGCTTGTTTGATAACAACTACAACAACAAATCTTCACGCCAGACCCGTTATAGATAGACAGAGAGAACCGAATGACTTTCGTCACGATTCTTATTTGTTACTTTCTCGATTTTTTTTACTAATAGCTGGTTTATTTCTGCCTTGAGTGTGCTCGCGTAAATTTAAAACATCACTACTGTTGTTACTAATATTGAATTATGTGTTTTTAATTAAAAATAATGTCATATTTTGTATTCGGCCATCCATCATTTTCTTAATAAAAGCCACATTAATGAATTATGTATCGATAATCTTAAATAAGAGAACATACGTTCGATACTTCAGAACGATTCGTGTGTTACACAATTTATGAAATTAAAAAAGTAATGTAGATTCGTTTTTATAACTAGTAACTACTACAAGAACTACTAGAAGCTAGGAACAGGTATTGCCATTGTAGAGAGCAGCCACGACCGTACGACGCAAAGTGATGACAAGGTACAAGCAAGGAAGCCTTTTGAAGAGCTTGTATCCTTCAAATAAACATAAAATTAAGCGAATGAGACAAAAAAACTCCCGACTATTCGTTATAGTTATAATGATACGCAATAATGCATACTTTTAAATAAATATGCGAATTCATGTATGTATGAATTCACGTACTGCAAATAAGAATACTCTGTATGAATGTAAATGAATCGAAAGAGATGTGACACATTGTGGTTTTGTGGTGAAACTGGTGGAGCCAGGGACAACACTATTCATTTACAACGGAGCACATGCTAACAATTGGAAGCAAATATAATGCAACAATGTGTCGCTGAACAAAAACCACTGTTCATCTTCTTCATACGATTAATTATTGTACCAATAATTCTTTTCCCTTAATGATACTCTTAGCCAAAGTATATATTACCACTTTTCGCATGTACTGCAAACGAGGAGTCGGTTCACGAGAGGTGTCCACCAGAGCCCACAGATAAACGTAACCCTAGTCTCACTGAGAGAATAACGTACGGTCTCACAGATGCATCGTCGAACTTTCACAGAGCAAGCTCCCTCGCTAATGAGAAAGACGCATATATAATAATCGATGTATCGATATCGGCGATAGTAAAATGGGTCGTGAATCGATTCTCTTCCCGGTCGTAACCGCGTGTCATTAATGCGCGTCGTAAACCGCGGCCGCGGGTCGCAGCGCGCGGAATGCGCGCCGAGGCACGCCCGCCGCCGATAAACTGACTCCTGTCTCGGGCGGCCGGGACACACTATAGACATACAGGCTATTGTCACTTTATTATACATTTTTATAAAAGTTTTTTTTGTAAAAAAAAATACAAAAATGTATAATAGTCATTTTAACTGTTTCTCTTAACGTCGGGTATTATAGACAGAGTTGTATAATATTTTTTTTTTATTATAAAAGTCATTTTAATTTGTGTCTCTTGGCGTGTACACTATTGACAAAGTTTCATGACACTCGAAAAAGTATCGTCAGTTTTTAACTGTCTAACTAACTTTAAAAAGTCGTTTAAACTGTATATTTATTAGTGTCTACTTTATAAAAAACGTACTTATTGTGAGATTTATATTAATTAAGTGTATAGTGGTATCTTTACTGACATTTTAATATTTGAAAATAATTTTATTTTGTGTCTTTATATCGAGGACGACATATATTTTAGGGCTCTTTTAAGTTTTCACTTCTATAAACAGTATTTAATTTTTTATTTTATAAGAAGGGATGCTTTTAAGTTTTCACTTCTATAAACAGTATTTAATTTTTTATTTTATAAGAAAATCTAAAAATCTTGTCTTGAATAAAGGAGTCTTCATTCAGAATTATGACACTGAAATAATAGTACTTCTTAAATATTTTTTTATTATGCCCCAGTTAATAGACTGGACCACTTCAGTCTTCAGTGTGGTAAGCCACGCACGAAAAGGAAATTGATCTTCAGTTTCAAACGTTTATAAACGACTTCACTTTTATATTTTCCCTTCGTTTCATGTCTCTAAAGGCATTCTCTAGTGGCTTAATTTAGATTTCAACAATTATATTTATTATATTAATATATTCGCAAAACATTTTGTTGTATGGTTTTGTAAAATAGATATTTAAGATACAAACTAACTCGAGGCTATGCGTCAGTAAAAAAAAAGAAAATAAATTAACGGTTTACTATAATTAAGCGCACGCACACTATGGACAATGTCTCTTTCCAAATTTATATTAAATACAACCTGTATTAAATATAATTTAGTAAATGTTTCTGGATTATCTACAGATGTATTATAATTCTAGTGTTAATTAATTTCATTTTTACTATTACGTCGATTATATCATAAAACACAGAACAAATAAATGAAAAATAAACAAAGTAGGTAATTAATAAAATAGCTGCACTCCGTGGTTTCAACATCGTAAGTTTTGATCCAACTATCGGGATAAAATCTACTTTGAGTCCTTATTCTCATACCCAGGAAATATTTATTATTCTCTGAAGATCTAACAAAAATCGGTAAACATGTTCAGGAAGAGATAATTTACGTACGCTGTGACACGAGATGTTTTAATTTAAGATACAATAAATAATAAATAAATTATTTTACAGTATCTTTTCTACAATAACTTGAAGATATTTTAGAAAATTGATGGTTATCGTGCATGTTTCTGCATAAGTTTTATGCAGTGGTTTAAAAACATTCAAAATGATGTAATTTAGCATAGAATACAAACAACTTTTTGCCTTTATCACTTACATTTTCTTTTTTCTTTAATATAAATTGTTGGATAAACCAGTCCACGTTTCTCCTTAACTGTATATTTCCTAGCTATGCGGATGTAATAATTTTCTCTCTCAATATTTGTACATAAGGGTGGCGCGTGCAACAGTTTTGTATGAACTACCACCAATTAGAAGCAACCAAACCCATCAGCTCAAGTGCCATCATTATCTCGGCTACGCCCGATGGCACTTCGTCCTCCGACATTAGACATACAATCCCATAAAATTTCACGGGTTTTTGGAGACAAGTGGAGTGAGCAATCCTCGAGTATGGGGTTGGGACATAGTTAAAGCGTTTAGGCTGAGTACCGTCGAGGGCGCAGCCTTTTGTAGGTCCGTATATCGTTTTGGCGGGTATTGCTAGCTATTTTATCAATTCGTGGGGGAGTTGTGACAATCATATTTCATACATATGTAAAGGATTATTTATTAAATGGTATTGGAGGATTCAATTAGAAACTATTTACTTTAGTTTTTATATAAGTCAAATGAACAATAATGATAATTGATATGATCGTTAGAATGTAAGAGTAGTGTCACGTTGCTAGGGGGCATGACCAGGGAGGTACCTCGCATGATACCACCGTGAAGTGACAGCTATGTTGTCGCACTTCATGCGGTTTGTGGTTCGCGGTGGCCCATTTGAAGGGGGAGAGAGAAAGCAACAAAGAAAGGTGAAGGTGACATCCAAAACAGTTACGTGGATCTCCATGAGCGTAGATATTCGCCAGGAGGCTTCGGTAGTTGTTTCCGCAGAAACAAATAACACAAATATACAAATAAGCAGAAAAAAAACAAAAAAATAGGTTTTTTATAGTATATTTATGGTATTACTAACATTAATATATAGATACGGCTTTTAACATTTCTGAATTTCCATAACTTGTGTTTAGCGAAGCATTTCACCATGATTGCCTTTCTATTTCTAGTGTTATAGGATACACAAATTTAGGGGTTCAGGGTAGGAGTAGGTTACTCTGTGATGAGGTAATAGAAGCCATGACAACTATCGTTGAAATACAATATTTTTTTCTATTTTTTTTCCTCTATCCAATTTGAGAAGATTTTTATCATGACGTCAGGATATTCTCAAATCTTTTGAACTGATTTTATTGTATTCTGTTGTAGTTGTAGGTATATTTGGAATTCTTGAATTTTGCCATAGATTAAGTATTAAACTCTAAATGAGACTGAGGTTTAATAAATTATTAAACGTAGGAAATCGCCAACGGCTCTCAATAATATGGCCAGAAATTGTCTATTATTTGTTGCTATCAATATTTTTACTTATCAAAGGTTGTCGTCGTTTTATTGAAGACATTAATTAATCCAAATGTATTCTTTTTATCTATTACATTATCAATATAGATTAGATAGAAGCCATCTTTAGCTTGAACTTCGTACGTACAATCATATCATTGTAACAAGTGCCTGCGTATACTGGACACAGTTACGCATCTGCAATAATTTAGATACCTATATTAGATTTAGATAATTTGAAAGCGATACGTGTAATGCAAAGAATTAATTAATATTAGGTAAGTTTTATGTTTATTATTATTTACCTTTACTCCTTAATAACTACATTAATAATAAACTTTTTAGTAAATGTCTTTCTCTCGTTGGGATCCCTCAAGGATCTGAATTAGAGATATTATTGTTCATTCTGTTTACAAATGACATAATTGCTTCCCATATGTATGCTAACAATGTATCTAGTATATTATAAAATTAATGACGATACTAACATAATATTTGGGTAATTCATTGTGTAGTTGGCAAAATACGGACATTTAAACGTTAGCCTCTTTATATTAAGTATTATAGTGGTTATATCAAGATAATTGAATCTTCTTTAAGAAGCCTATTAAATTATTATTTATGGACTCTGTATTGAAGAGGCAAATATGAATTAAATATGTTAAAGCCAGCAACTATATTATTTTACAGTAATACTTTTAGTAAATATTTCGGACATAAAGTTAAATTAGACTATTTTTAAATCACCTATTTTGCCTATAAGATGGATATTAAAAAAATTAAAATGATTAACCTACTATCACCTCTATATTTTTGATCAGTATCTACTTAATTGTAGATTAATTGTAAAACAACGAGTTACATTATTTTATTAGTTAGCCAGAATATGAATAAATATCTATTGTAATAAGAAACTTGAGAAATAATATCATATAGTTGAGTGAGGGAATTAATCTAAGAAATATTAAATGCCCACAAGGAAAATAGAATTTAGTAATAATTTGAAACTCTGAAAACATTAACAGTTCACTTAAAACAATGCAACTTATCACAACATATTAAATACAATAAATGGATTCATAATTTCTATGATTGCATCCGAAGTGGTCGTTCCATATTCAAATAATAGGCGGGAACCTCTCAAATGAAGCTGTGGCCATTGTTTGGGACCTGGCCTTTTTGTTCTAAGCACCCTCGTTTAAGTCCTACATGTTCGAGCACGTTTGTGATAATAGAATTACGGAATACACAATACAGATACAGAAATTTAAAATATTCTCATGCAACTGTGCGATTTTGGGTTGTAAGTTTAGTTAAAGTTTTGAATTTAAGCTTAGAAGTTAATTAATAAGCTTCATATCTAACGAGCGGACGCTCGCAACTTCATTTACGTAGATCCGTTTTAAAGTACTCTTGTTCGTTAAATGGACTAACTAACACTGAAAGAATTTTTCAAATCTGACCACTAGTTCCAAAGATTAGCGCGTTCAAACAAACTCTTCAGCTTTATATTATTAGTATGGATGCTCTGATGATCTCTTATCTATAAATAAATCTCGTATATCTATCTATCACTGTTAGTCTCAGCAATGTTAAGAAAACATTGAAGGGCTTTTAATAAAATTTCGCACAGATATGTAGTGTCTTATTTAAATAACTACAATGTTATTTGGGTTAGTAAATATAAAAATATATTTTAACAGCTACAGCCCACACACGCCAGGTATAAACTTAACTGCGTTCATATTTTTAGCACCCATAATACTTATACATAGCGCTTATTAGACCAGTGATTCTCAACCTTTTTTTTGTTGCGGCACATATTTGTCGATTTCAAAATTTGGCGGCACACAAAGAAAAAGATAAAAATTATTTACTTACTACACACACTGCTTAAATAGTTTGTGACAAAAATTTTAAATATACGAATACTACAATAATAACTTTTTAAATATTTTTCTTTTTAAATGATATAATTTAATAATATTAACATTAACATAGGTATATTTGCAAAATTTGGCGGCACACTTTCGAAATTTGGCGGCACACAAAAGTGCCGCGGCACAGTGGTTGAGAATCACTGTATTAGACAATATCAGAATTGCCAAGTTGTTACATCTTCCAGGATGGTTTTGCTCTCAACCAATCATCATTAAACTGCGTACTCATTACTTAGAGGAATTAGAAAGGACATAGCCTATTTATATCTAAAAATAAATTACGAACGCGAGCAGATCCGCTCGTTATAATATTATAATAAACTAGCTTCCGCCCGCGGCTTCGCCCGCGTGGATTTTGGACTTCAAAAATGATTCAAAATTTTAACTTATTATGTTATTCTGATATGAAAGCTATATTACTGTAAAGTTTCATGAAAATCCGTTCAGTAGTTTTTGTGTGAAAGAGTAACAAACACACTCACAAACTTTCGCCTTTATAATATTAGTAGGATTAGTAGGATTCTATCTATTGATGATACTTTATACAACTATTTATATTAAGACCTGGCACTGGCGTATTGTAGGTACTATTGTAAATACTATTCATCTAGCGTTCCTGACCTAGTATAATTACCCACTCTGCGGCTGTCATAAACACGTTACATATCTTTGTTTAGAGATTCTAACTATAAGCGCTAATGAAATATTTATTAATCAGCTAACAAAAAGAGATTATTTTCTCTCAAAGGTCTGCATCGCACCTGTGAGACCTCTGGCGTGCGGATGTCTGCTAGCGTTGATGATCATTTAACATCAGGTGGCCCAACTGCTCGTTTGGCACCTATGCTATAAAAATGCGTAATTTGGTGCGCGGTGGACTTCCATTCATTGATTGCGTCATGTTGTCACTAAATTCTGAAAACGTGACTGTTATGGCTGTTATCACAACATTGATAAGCAATTAACGAGCTAGACGACGTTTTATTTATTTTTGTAATAATCATTATCATCGCATTTATACTTGAATTTGAACATTTTTGAAGTTCTGGTCGCTTTATAGTGGGTATAATATTATGTGCTTCTTTAAAAATATACCTAGCAACCGTTTTTATCACACCATCACCACCACTGCTAACCAGGGTCAGGCAGTACAATTTATTTACCCTATCACAAAGGACAAAGACTTTGAGTTTTGAGGGCACCTAAGCCTAATTTTAGAAGGCAGTAAAACCAGGCTGCTTGGAAATTCCGGTACAGAGCATTCGCCGTACTGGGAACACCGGTATTGCAGTCCAAGCCAAGCTACACCTGCAACCGCCGAAAAACTTAAAGCTGCTCCTCCGACTCTGAAGTCTCTCTGAACTCACTCATTTTCTCCCCCATTACAGGGCCAACGGAAACTCAAAAACCACACGAAACGCAACAGAATGTTAAAGCTAGAGATACCTCCGGTCGCGTCGGCAAATTCGAGCCGCAAATCACGGATTATTTCGTCGTTTTAGCCCCGGAACTCTTGATTTAAAAAGTTTGCTTTAATTATAATTGGATTGGCTGATCCCTGATGCTGCGGTGGATCGCGCTTCAGCCACGTGACCGCTGCTCGCTCCGCACACGCCCGCCGGCTATGTGAAATTAATTTC
Source organism: Calycopis cecrops (assembly GCA_001625245.1). Classification (NCBI taxonomy): domain Eukaryota; kingdom Metazoa; phylum Arthropoda; class Insecta; order Lepidoptera; family Lycaenidae; genus Calycopis; species Calycopis cecrops. Next base: position 171,492 of record LUGF01039609.1, read on the forward strand.
AAGTGCGCTGCCCCATATATGTACATTGCGCTCACGCGCCAGCGGTGCGTTGACGCTACTGACATTTACGATGGTTCGTTATTACAATTTTTTTCGTTTTAACTCCTGGCTCGACTGCTCGTTTGTTCCGCTGTACTTTTAAAAAAAGAAGGTTTGTCTGTATCGTCGTATTTCGCAGAATTGATGGTTTTAAAGCTTGAATCGGCAGTTGGTCGATTGTGCGTTTGTACTCGTAACAATATTGCATAAGAAATGTAAATTCAATAAAAAATTGCATAAGAAATCATCATCAATCAATCAATCATCACAAATCTTGTTATCTTCCGTTTAATAACTAATAATAATGATATGATGTAAATTGATGCACTCTCATTAAAAAGGTAAGGTATCTTTTGTCGAAATGTGCTAGATTTTTTCATAAGTCGGCAAGTTGTATCTTGATCTAATATTGATCTTTAACTAAATATCACGTGTTTTGATTATATTTTTCGAATTTAAATGAATTATTTATAAACACTACTACTACACTACTACTACTACTACTACATAAATATAATGTACCTAATATTTTATTTATGTAGTGGTCACTTCTACAACGAAATTAATTTAATTTTCTTCAGAGAATACATGGTTCTGGCTTTGAAAATAAACCGATGTCCTCTTTCAAAACAGAATACAGCTGTTGTAATAGCGAGGGTATATGTATAGAATGTTTTCCTGTAGCATTTCTCAGTTGCGTCCCTCTCCCCCACGCGCGGGGCGGTAAACAGCTGTGGGCCGTGTGCGCGCCGATACAACCCCGCATTATCCCTGACTACACCACTTTATCTACTGTTAATACTATTGTTCATATTAATTGATACATTTTTAATTTGATGCGTCCACATCGTCGTCAGCCAAGCGCCATCCAGTGTCAATAAAATTCAATGATGACTCTACGCAAGTTAGGTGTAGTGTCTTGCAGTTGGATCGGGCTGACAGAACTAGGAAGGTAGCATTCGCATTCACCATGCCGCTAACTCAACTGGAAACTCTACAGAATGTAGAGTTCAAATTGTGAGTTTCCAGTTACTTGTAGGAGAGCAGGAAAGATGTAAGTGTCTGTATAACTATTTTGCAGAGATCTATGAGAGTCGGTTGTTATTAAAAGTTTCGATTGCTCGTTTCCCCCTAAAAATATAAAAATTAAAAAACGGTAAAAGTGTATGGGCCCAGTACGCCCGCATGGCATATGACGGCGTCATATAAATATACATTAGATTCTTGGGTGCTATTACGATTTACGAAAGATACATTATGTACTTTCACACTTTAGAAATCAAAACTCTTATAAGAAGATAAAAGAATTAACTCTGTAACATTTCTTTAAATAAAAGTCCTTTTTTTCATTGTCACTTAAACCTAAAATACTTATTTATGTTTATGAAAATATTTTCTATTTCCTTCCTAATCCTATAAAGAAGTACACGAAATAATGCTCTCTTTTTAAACGTACAATGTGCACTACCGCAATATCAAAGCCACATTCTCACATAGATGTTCATAGACACTTACCTACACAAGTGTACGTCCCTCAGAACGTTAGGCTTGCTTTTAAGAGGCCAAGTGGAGAGCGGTGTTGCGATCGGCTTCGCTGCTCACCCTGGCGACAGTAAAAAATATGAGCATCCCCCTGATACACCCCCGGCGCCATCTTGAAAAACTTTGTCACTTGTAGCCGCAAATCGATCTGTGTCTACGTAGGTAGTTTGGTGGGCGGCGTAGGTGGGTTTTTGTAGCTGTTTTATTCTTTTTTAACATTCTTTTTTTTGTAGCTGAGTTATTATTATTTTTAGTTATGCATGTAAGTATTTAAAAAACAAAATGCAAATGTCATAGATAACACAATTATTTAAAAAACCTGAAATAAGCCTTCGCAATTAAATATTTTGAACCACTTTAGCAAACTTGTTAACACCTTTTTCGACTGCCTTATTTAGCTATCAGTGCTTTTTTTGTAAGGTATGACGATAACCTAATATCTTACAAAATACATAAGCATCGTCACATCTGATCCCTTATTAAGAGATTAAGATTAAGGAAGAGAGAACCGAGTGCAAAAAATGACGATGAATTAATTACTTGATCTTAAGTTAGATAATGTTATAATATGACTGATTTCTTTGTGAGAAGGGAAATTAATGATAATGATTGTATATGACTATATTGTACATCATAATCATCAGCTCTTTCTATCCACTTCAAACTGACACTTTCACCAAGACGCCAGTTACGACCAGTACATACTTATTTCACACAATACCTTAACAAATGATCTATGCATAAACATGTGTAAGATTATGTCTACCTTTGTTCTGTCCCCTTATGACTTGACTTTTATTGTCATTTAAATGATAATCACTAAAAGGATTTGTAAGGATTTATTCACATGAATAACTTGACAAAACAGATACGCCCTGTGGCTACGATCATTATTGCATTTCAGCCATTTGAATTCCGACTCTATAATGTGTTAATAGAGTTCTAATGTCTTTAGATATGAGAACAGAATGTCAAATACAGCCTCAGTTGGAGTCCTTAGAAATGATCGCGAATTCAGTCAAAAGTATACAAGGAGTTTCAAGATCAATGAAAATCAAGTATTTCAAATCTTATATACAAATTAGGTACGTCGGGCGTATAATAATTGTATTCACGTTAACCAGTTTCGTCTCATGTTAATAATCTTCTATATATATTTTCTCTTCCCTTTCTGAGTGACTGATTGACTGACTGACAGACAACTGCGCCGAGAAATTTAGAACAAGGGTAAAATGATGTAAGTGAGTACCTACCAAGAAAGGATTTTTAGAAATTAGTGAAATAGGGGGAGATGTTTATATGTAATATCAATGATTTCGTTCAAATTAAAAGCAGATGAAATTGCGGGGACCACCTAGTCTTTACTGATATCTTAAAAATTATTTTTTTACCGTATTACACTAAAGGAAAGCTACATTATCTGGATGTTTTTCTTTGGAACCACTTTTATTTTTGACCCCAGACGAAGTGTGCACGGGTCGTCTTGTAATACGTTTAATTAAACAATTTTATATCTAAGCTGCGCCCCGCGGTTTCACCCGCTTAAATTTCGATCCCGTGGCAAATCTTCTCATGGTATCCCATAGGAACATTTTTTCGGGATAAAAACTATCCTATATGTTAATCCAAGTTACTCTCTATGTATGCCAAATTTCATGAAAATCGGTTCAGCATTTTTGCGCGAAGGAGTAACAAACAAACATACAAACTTTCGCATTTATAATATTATTAAGATTAAGATTGTCTTTAAAATTTAATAAAACCAGATAGTATTTTTCATAACTGAAGCAAATGCCAATTAGTTCCAAGATAGTATGAACACTGTTAGACAACCACATCGTTTTTAACGTTTTTTTTAAAGTGCAATGATCAAAGTTCACACCGTAAAAATATAACATTAAAATAACAAAAAAAAAATAACTTTTTACACCAAAAGATAGCTCGTAAAGTCACAATGGTGGTTGATTAGTTCATCACACAAAAAATGACCTCAAAGGTCAAGGAAAGGGTTCCCCTTTGACATCTCTCGCATCCGAAGACACCTCTATCAAAGATAACATTGTTAGTGTGATAGGGAAAGGCTTAGAAACCAAAATTAGAACTGCATTCAAATGACTCCCTTAACGAACCGTGCGAAATTTGTCACAAAGGTTAAAAAAATGTGACATTTTTTGTAAAAAAACGCAAAAAAAAGTGAAGCGAAAGGGTAAGGCGTGACCCCTTTTTGCATTTTTTCAATTCGACAAGGTTTGACGGTTTTTATAAATGTGACTCGCTAAAAATAGGATCGCTAAAAACCTGCCAAAATTAATTATACCTATTATAGATAGTTGGTATTGGCTTAACCAATAATGAAGCAATTTCAAGGTATTTTTTTATAAGTAGTATAGGGGGAAAACAAGACATCGGAGCAATTTTGATGACATGCATACTAATGCGTTGCCTACTTTCTCTTTCCTCCAGCAGGGGCCATCGATAACTCACACAACGCCCGAAATACGACACACCTGCTATCACTTTATGGCGGTACCATGTCACCGAAAGGTTCCTCCCTGGTTCATCATCATCATCATCATCATCACCATCATCATCATCATCATCATCATCAGCCTATTTTCGTCTTCATCTTTCCGTTTCCAGATAGTGTCAGCCACTTTATGATTATGCCTCCCTGGTTATGCCACTTCCTTTCACTTGCGTTAGTGGCCAGTATTCATATCATTTGATTTTATTTATGAATAAATTAAATTTCTATAAGTAGATCATATTTTGTCGCATTAGCAATAAACAGTAATTTGACAAGAATTATCTAATTAATATGATGAATTGACAAGGATTATCTATTATTATGATAGCCGTTGTGCGCACATCGCACAAAATAAGTACTATAAATAGATATGGATAATGACAATGAGTTTTATTTTACATGTACAAATTTTTCCTTATGGCCATAAAAGTACATAAATTTTATCGAGTTTTGCATACTCTACATTCCTAACGTTTAGTTTACTTTCCATAAACCAAATACTTGCCATAATTGAGTCAAATAAGTAGAAGTTAATGATATACTCAGCGTTTTAGGCATCGTTCTATTCGCTTGCTTCAATTACAGGAAGTCCGTTACTGTCATCTTTGAATCCAAAACTACAGGCTCAGGATTTGCAACATTTTGTCTCTCGTAACTATCGCTAGTTTTTACTACTATTCCTGATTTTGATGCTAGTGCAATATTAATTTCTTTTGTATCGCCTGAGGTGAGTGGTTATTATATTCAGCCTTACCTGAGGTAGGAGCCTTAGTATCTTCAGCATTACCTAAAGTAGGGTCAATATTCTCCTTACTCGGTACTAAAGTAGCAGTATTTGCATCATTTTGATTACTTGCTTCTACTACTGCTTCTGATACAGTAAACGCACTCTCCGACTGCTAAAGCCTCTTATTTTTTAAATTATATGACCTATAACTGGCTAGCTTTCCTTCGCTTACACAAGTAAAATCAATTCATAGGGTTTCTAGATGAAAAGTGAATACAATCTAAAGTTGAATAAATCCATGCTATCTATAATAATCTGTCCCAAAAAACCCAAATATATTTATATAGTTTTTGCATAAAAGAATAACAAAGATACACACAAACTTTCGTATTTATAATATTATTAGGATTGATTAAGTTCTGAATGTAATTTTAGTTCATATGAGCAAATAGGTTTCGTAAGGTAGGGTGAAGGTAAATTACATGAACAAACAAACCAATCGACAGTGATCTTTATCGTAGCATCTTTTGTCCTTGCGGCAGTTGGGGTAAGAACAATCGGGCATGTGAAAGTCGAATTGATTTTCGACCTCGCTGTGAGCGTCTGGATGCTATTATTATATATAAGGACCTCATCAAGAAATCTTTGAATACACGGTGTTTGGGTTGTGGGCTTAATGAATTGATGAGAGAAATGTTGGATTATTATTAGGCAGGTACACGTAAATTACTTAATAGCGTGTAAGACTTTCCCTTGTGTATGAAGGATTTAGGCAAATGATATTTTTATGAAGTTCTTTTATAGATGCGCCTTAAGAAAATACTACTTTATAATCAGTTCACAGTTATCACTGTAAAGGTTCACTTATGAACTGCAAATTCTTAATTATGTTTAATTTTATTACACTTTGTAGAACCTGTTAATGATTTGGTTTAACGTTTTATGCATAAGTTGGACATGGACACGTAAATAAGTAGTTATTGGCTTTTAGCCGAAACGAGCTTTTGGTTCGGTGTCAATAGTAAAATTGATTCACTGATAAAAATGTATCCCTTGTTATTTCTGATTAGCGTAGCTTTCTGTTACTTCAATAATTATCATGGTCAGCTCATTATTTCCTTACATACAAACAAAGTTACATTCTTTGCTCATTATAATAATATATTTGTATTTGTACCGTTAATAAAAAGTGTCATAGGAGTTAAATAAATAATAAAATGAGCCAAATTCAAACTTTTAAACAACTATATCAGCTAGTAAACGAAATAAATGTATCACGCGTAAACCAAACGGCTTCATAAAAACCTCACCCTCTTTTTACAAGTCGTGCAAATCGCAGTTAAAAATACCACACTGTATAATGGTCATAGAACAGAAATATAAGCATTAATTTAACTAAGCTTTTGTTTATTGCCGATTTTGTTTAGTAGACACTCAACTTTCAATAACGTTCTCGATTGCAAATAAAAATAGCTCTTAATCTGTGTATTTAAAGTGTAAATTCGCTTCTTAATCAAATGTAAGGGTAGGAAAGAATAGATATGGGGCCCGACTTGGTAGATTGAATTCTTTGGATTGTAAGAATCGTAACGGACCCCAACGTATATTTGGACAGCAACCTGAGAGGTCTGAAGTGCTCCTGTGGCTTGTAATTACGATAATTTACCGGGCAGATGACGATTATGTTGCAGCGGTACAAAAAAAAATATTTTTATAAAAAAAAGTATTGTCGTGTCTTAAGTTTCCGTGAACGTTGCCAGCTACGATAAAACTTACAGTAAAACCACATTAATGGATTTTATCGCGTTTTATTTAGTTAATAATTATAAAGCACGTTTTAGTTTTTTTTTTACATGGGCCTCGTTAAAAAAATCTGAATCTAATGAGTGATCGAAGCCATTTGGCTGCCTGCCGACGTTTGTTGCCCTCCCCTCTAATGGGCCACCGGAGACTCACACAACTGATATCTGAATCGAAATCGATCTTGAAAAAGTATTTTTATGAGTTTTACTGTTAGGGGGGTAAACAAGCAATCACATCCATTTTCGCGATATACAAATGGGTCGCCTTTTTCCTCTGTTAGCCGCCGGACACTCACATGCCGCCAACACGACAGCAGAGCCGTCACTTCACGCCGGTGTCGTGAAGTGAGAGTTCCTTCCCGGTCGTGTTAACCCTAAATTGGCTGTAATGGAGCGTGGCTCGTATTAAAATTGACATTATTATTGTTCTGTATTAAATTGTTACAAAGCTCTCCATCACCAGTCTATCCGACTACATGATACGTATGTGTACGATCAATAAACGTTAAAAAAGTCCGCGTGCCGGCTGCGTGTGAATTTTATTAAAAACGTGATGAGTCCGCCATGATATATGGTGGAGGGATCGTGTGACGAACGGGACTAATAAAATATATACAGATTAATTACTGCACGAGATGGGAATCAAGGAGATGTTGTTTTGAGAAGCGACGTTCCGACGTTAAATCTCAATTCGATTTACATCTCAATAATATTATAGATGTGTAAGTTTGTATGTTTGTTTGTTTGTTTGTTACTCCTTCACGCAAAAACAGCTGAGCCGATTTTTATGAAATTTGACACACACGTAGAGGGTAACTTGGATTAACACAGGATAGTTTTTATCCCGAAAAATGTTCCTATGAGATGCCATGGGATGATTTTCCATGATATCGAAATTTACGCGGGTGAAACCGCGGGCCGCAGCTAGTTGAATGTAAACTTACAAGTTAGGTGTAAGTAGCAATGTTATTACGACCTCCTACCTCTTACCTCGTGGTCTAAGACCGGAGGAGGGCCCTCAGGGTCTTTGGATGAACACTAGTAGGAGCAAAACGTTATTTTGACTTTTAAATTTCTAAAAGTAGTGTGATGTTGGGATAATTGTGCACACCCGTGCTTTGATCCTGCGTAAGATTTCTATCCGGTTAAGTTGCACTGCTTATTGAAATAGAATTAAGGGAATAGAAAAGACAATCATGCATTATAATTTGTCCCTTTAAAGCAAGACAAGTAGACAAGTAGCCAAATTTCGGCTAGATGAACCTTAATCACTAATGATTTCTTTTATCAGAGTATAGACTAACCTAATTTTTCATATCATTTTCCAATAAGATGATATACATCATCAATTTATTATATTACATATTTCATAGTGGAATTTCATACAACATTACTTTATTATACTGCATGTTTCATAATTGAATATTGAACAAAATAAGTCAGACGATTATAAATAGATAAATTTTAAATACCACGGTAATATGACTAGACAGATAGTCAAAGACATTGATGTCGAAGATTATAGTAGATACAATATCTGTTGTATATATTGATGATAAGACATCAATAACAACGAATTGAACATTGTCCATAGCGGAACCATGACTTTACATTATTTGGTACAATTTGGCCTTGGGATTGTACAAGTAGACTAATCATAACAGTATGTAAACAAAGTATCGAAGAATATAACATACGAATCTGTGAAAAAAAAAATATAATTTCGATATACACATTGTCTCTCCACTATTTCGTATAAAAAGAGTTTGAAAAAGGAATTGCTAATTGAATATTTCAGTAATAAAATCTTGCAAATTAGAAACTATGCATTGCAATTAAAAATACATAAAAATGCAAAATAATTCATTGTGCTTATAAGAACTATTTTTCTAATCGCGTGGATGCGAAAGACTCAGGAAGAGAAAAGAGATATATTATTTTACTCCTGCATAGCAGATACTGTTATTCTTATATCTATATCCAAACACCGAACTGTTGTTTTTGCAGTTTCTCTTGATACGCAGGGACAAAAGGACGAACTCTCGGCGTTGGAACAAGGAAACATACTCATTTATATTATATAGTTAAACATTTTCTGCTCTCAATCTAGATAGATTTCTTCTTTCTGCAAATAGATATTTACAGAGATTTGCAGCTGCAATAAGACAAAGTACTGCCGCTTATGCTAGTTATACTGCAACCAAAAATACCTCTGCACTGTTTAAGAAGTTTTCACACAATAAAACAATATAATACCACATCCCAGGTAGACAATATCATGAGATTGTTGTAGATTGTGAGCCTGTCATATCTTACTCTTCTAACGTTGTCTAAAGGTAATCAGATACACTGCAGGTGTTATAGGTTTTTCCAATTTTGTCTATTTCTAGAGAACGGATAACCTTATCTTCGTGTTTCGATGATCGTCACTCAAGATAAGATAAGGTATCAGGAGTGAAAACGTTTCATAGGACAAGTTCAATTTGTAGCATTGTATATCTGCGTGACATAAGTATTGTAACGTAAGGTATAGGAACTATTTGGCAGAAGCCAAATAAAAACTCTGAAAGAGTATAGTTTTTAATAAAAATATAAATATTCAAATTCTTATAAAAAGAGAATTTCGAATCTCTGCCTTTGACAGACGTAAGATTTTTTCATTGTGATTTAAGTTTGGGTTTCGCACTGGAAAGGTGCGAACAACATTATGTAATTAGGGTCACTAATCATAATTGTATTGTAATTTATTGCAATAAACGTGTTTCTCATTTACGTGTTTCCCTCATAGTATCAAAGTAATATCGAAAAGCATTGTGTAAGCCAGATCGGCAGAGAAAAGGAAAGTAATCAAGATAGTAAACCCTACTCCCTCTACCGAGCTACGCCAACCCAAGACATCTGGAGCTGAGGGTTTACAGTATGTATATTTAAACTGGCTTACCGTTCCATGCGCTGCTGTGACGATAAAGAAAAAACATTCCGGGTATTAATCAGTATAAAAAAATAGTAATGGTAAGTAAAAAAAATGATGTAACTTTGTGCAAGTTGGAATATCGCCTTCAAATTGCACAAGTTGTGCCAAATTTCTTTGAATCTAGTATTTTCGGAACCCAGGATTTTTAACTGTGTGTGTCTTACCTACTCACTATATTACAGCACAGAGATGAAGATGTAATGATAGAAAATTGGTACGCCATTTATAACAAGTAAGTTTCTCTTGCGTGTACGTACGTAGGCAAAGAAACTTTAAAAAAAAAAGAAGAATCTTTATGAATGAACATCAATGCAGCCGATTCCCGCTACTAACATAATATAAATAACCTAACCTGGACTGCCTATTGCCCTGAAATTGTCTTTGGACTCGCTCGACAAAACTTTGGTAGTGGAAATAAAAAATATGTTTGGTAAAAACATTGCACAATACCATCACTAAATTAGAATATCAAAGAATATTTTGTTTTCATACTCAAAATTCAAACACGCGCCCATCGACAATAGAAAGCCCCTTCTTATAATTTGAAAATGCGTTAAAATGTAGCACTTATTGAAAAGTGCGAGTATAGAAAGAAAATTAGGATGCGAGCTGTCAAAACTTCAAAAACATTCTATCCGAGTGACGGTTTAGAGGGATGCCGCCCGCCCTTACACCTCTCATTATTTATCACATTGTCGCCGAAATTAATGGCAACCCTCGTCAAATAATTTTTATTTTATAAATGAGGCTGGCTTCTGGCAGTTTAATCATATCTTTGTGTTCTGGGGATTTACAATGACAGTCTACACTCTATAACGTTGTATTCGTGCGGTCGCGCTTAGATTGATTCATTATTAATTTACGTGTATATAGTTATCGAAGCCATACTTATTTTGCCGTATTTGGGAGAAATTATGTTTTAAAATCTATATTATAGAGCCGTACCACAAGTAATACACACCTAATATATTTGTGGGATAAAGAGGAAGCTAGCAACCTAGTCACAATATTTCAACCTTTATGATACTCGCAACTGAACCACAGATTTTTCTTTTATATTATTGCCACCTCAATGATACTAGCAACCAAACTACAGCTACTTCTATATTTTGTTACCAAGAAAACTACTGCTGTTTTCTTTCATATTGCTCTATTTCCAGTACAATATAGAGCATTACAGTGTTAAAACTAAATGAAACATTGATAACAATGGGCGGTTAAAATTTAATTAGCAGAATACGCATGTATCTAGTGTCAGAGGTCACGCGGAAACTCTGGGCGCC
>LUGF01039609.1:182732-204871 GCA_001625245.1 Calycopis cecrops
GAACTGCTTTGACGGGTGTAGATGTTAACACTTCTGATTTTTGTCTCTTGTTGTTGCGACCTGTTTTGGGAACAGCCATAACTGGTATTGGTCTGATTTGCAATGGTGAAAGATTTGCTGTAGCAGTTTGATGACTTACGTCTTCTAAATGCTGCTCGACCACTTTTACGTTTATACTTAAACACCATCTAAAACAAAACAAAATATTTGATATTAATGTAATTAAATATATAAGTATCGGCTAGATATAAATTACACAATGCATCTAAAATTTACTAAAGTAAAAAGTAAAAAAAAAACGTCATCCTAAAACTAGATTTTTATTTAAGACGGCCTATAATATTACAATATCAAACGGGCAAAACGGATATCCTAACCGTTTTGCCCATATGCGTTTTGCCCAATGTACCAATATTTATAACAAGTCATGTCTTGAAATATTGAAAATACGTAAATAAGAAATAATAATCACAAATTAAACACCTTTAAACTCGCAATAGAATAAACAAATATCATTTATAGGTAAGTGACTGGTAATATAATAAGTAAGTGTACAAACCTTTGCAAAAATCGTAAGAAATCCACGAATTTTTTTTTTGTTTATCTCCACAAGACACACTCGCGTTTATTGTTTTAGTTGAACTGTCATGGCGTCGCCGGTCGCACGTGCTACGCCTAGACAGAGCGCAGTAACTCCATCTATTATAGATTTTTGGAAAAATCGATTATCCTTCTTACCTGCTCTATGCTTCTTGCCCGGGCTTCCCCTACTTCTATATTTTGTTACCAAGAAAACTACTGCTGTTTTCTTTCATATTGCTCTATTTCCAGTACAATATAGAACATTACAGTGTTAAAACTAAATGAAACATTGATAACAATGGGCGGTTAAAATTTAATTAGCAGAATACGCATGTATCTAGTGTCAGAGGTCACGCGGAAACTCTGGGCGCCGACATGGAAACGATTTAATAACACATCGTTATTTCTAATCAATATTTATCATTGGACAAACAATTTTAATTACGGGAAACCATATACTGTCCACCATTAACCACGTATCAAGTTTATCTTTGCTTTTTAATGATATTGTGATAACGTTAATGTGTTGCTTTTTTTTGATGCTAAAACCAAATTTGGGGCGAGTTCAAAAATTTTGATTGTATCAATATTGGTAGTTGTGATGTTCTTGCTAAAGATTAAAGAAGAAATGCTAAAAGAATAATTAGATACACTTCGGAAAGCTTTTTAACCTTATTATAAACTTACACTACTCGACTCTTTCACAGGACGTCCAAAATTCTCTTCTATTTCTATTTAGATCGTACTGGATTGTTGAATTACTGTTCAACAAAGTTTGGAGATATTTGGCACGATTTTCCTTAAATTGTCCTCTATAATTTGTGAAATATCAAAATAAGTCAATTAATACAAATGTAATTTGCAATTGCTAGTTTAGGTTAGGTTAGGTTTAAAGATCTTTATTTCTCATAAGAACAACAAGTTCACTTATAATGAGATAAACATGATTATAATTTTGTTAACAATTAGATAGTAGTCTCTAGCGTTTATATATATTATAATATATAAAACTGACGTGTATGTTAGTTCCTTCATCGTAACTTCTATGACCTTACTCCTACGATACGGCTCGACCGATTCTCATAAAATTTTGTGTGTATATCAGGTAGGAGTGAGGATGAAGGGAGGAATGGGATCGAAATGTACGTGGATGAAACCCGGCAGCTAGTGTTTTATAAATTCCTAATGTCATTGAGGAAACTCCTTGGTATTCCTTAGCCATAAATAATAATATGTAATTCTAAAACAGAAAAAAAAAGAATTCTGAATTCTATATTCGAATAACGTCAAAGTAACTTTTCTTTAGTTAACCCCTGGTGTTAGAACTTTGCTAGTGAATCAGTGTTGCAATACCGACTTTATTGACTTGAGATATGATTCCAAATCCATTAACGGGATAGATGTGAAATTTATAATTGGGGGTCGTAAATTAAGGTGACACCGACAGTTGTGGCTCCGTACGATGCGCCAGAGGGAAAGATTGCCAATATTTTATCGAGGAGGTAATTATTTGATCACGCCGGAGAAACAGATGAAAATAGGCCCCTTATTTGAAATTTATGATTGATTGATAGTGTTTGTATTGATTCCTATCGAATGTTTATGGATTTTTGAATACGAAATTGGCGAATTTCCCTAGTATTAGTATCAAAATACGAATTGATTTTTTAATGAAATACTGATTGAAATTAGGGAATTGACCTAAGTCAAGCTTAATGAAAGTTTGCTTGATAAGTATGAAGCTTAGTTTCGAATTTTATAAAAAATAATTTCCTAATATGATTTTTTTTTATAAGAGACAGCTAACATTTTTTTTTTAATTTATCCTTTTCCAATTTTTTAGGCCTAATTAAATTAGGTTTGAATTTCACCTTATAAGGTGCCTACCCACTGAATATTACTGGAATTCTGAGTAGTAGAACAAGTTAGAAACTTCTGGCTGAAACTAACCTAACCTATGTCTAAACATCTTAGACGTTGATAGTCACACGCTATTAGACGATTCTACTCCATTTTCTCATATCCAATAAAATAATCGACAGCTAATTAAAAAACAAATTAATAATAAAAAATCTCATTGACAATTGCAGAGTGTAGACTACAGAGCGGATCAAACGTGTTCCGTCACCTCCGAAGCCTCCCGCTGGCAGGTTTAATTCCTCACAAAAACCCTTTGACACATACGCGTGTGACAGCTCGCAGTCGGGCGCCTCTCGCCCTGACGGGTCCATTATCACTCCGAGTCGGGAGTCGGGAGCTGCCAGCAATATGAACTCGCTAACTAATAGCGCCGTGGCTTTCTGCTAAGCGTGAATCGAGTTTGATGGGATTAAATTTTCAGGTTTTTTTTTTTCTTTTTTTTAGCCTATGTTGTCCCACTGCTGGGCAAAGGCCTCCCCCAAACTTCGCCAACCATCCCGGTCTTTTGACGTTTCAGTTAGGTATTTTTAATTGTGGCTTAAGTACAATTTAAAGTAGTTATTTTTGTTTTCATTTCTTGTAACTATAGAGTTTTATGATAACCATAATGATACTAACAATGACAGTTATGATTGTTTCAGCCAGAAGTTTTGTTCAATTTCTATTTTAGAATTACCTGATTTGCTAATCTAGATATAGTGGAAACTAAACGAGTAAGTTTCATTATCATCAACAACAAAAAGAACAGAGGCCGAGACAAGAGTGCCAAATGTCGTGATCCTTTCACACTTGCCTTGGTTCTTTCACATTAATTACAAATCAGTTACGTCTTAGCAAAACCAAGTTCCAACAGCACTTTGAATTAGTCCTTAGTCATTAGAAAGTTAGAAAAAAATGTCTTAGAAAGCCCCCGGGTGGTCCATGCAATGATAACCCTTCACTCCCTATCCGATTATCAAGGCGTCAACACTGAACTCAGTCCCTTATTATTTAACGACATCAATAAAACCGCAGCGATTTACATAGAAGCCATTAACGTGTTCCGTGAAGAGGAAGCGGGGTCAGGTCGGGCGGACGCAGCAGCTATCAGTTCTGGGACAGGAAGGTCATCCCGGTAGATAAACTATTGATTTGATAGAATACGACGAATTTTATCAACGGGTTTGGATAAGTTTTATTGGAATTAAGAGTAATAATGGATGAGAAGAAAACAAAAAAGAAATAAGAAAGTAAGTGTCCGTAGACCTCGTCATGATGCAGATTGTGCTCTCGTGTGTGTTTGGTCCATCACTAGAAGATACGTACGGTGCAATCTGCTACTATTCATCTTATGATAGTTTCTTTTGAACGTTAACTTGCTTCTCTATTCTCTCTCTTCTATCATTTTCTAGCCCGTAAAAAAAGATACGCTAAATTACAACATTAGTAGTATTCTACTCTATTATGTGAATTATAATTACTAGAAATAGTAGGTTTAGTATTTGTGTGAGTTCCCTAAACGTCAGTGTTAATTTGATCCATCATCTGTCAACACTTGTCTTTATCAATAGATAGACTCGTGACTATCTGCATCACTTCCGGCTGAAATGACTCAAACGGAATTACCGGGAAATAAAATTATCGCCTATTATCTACCTTTTTTGGAAATATTATGCTAAGATTAGAAACCCAGATCCGGTTTCTTTGGATTTTTTAAATATATTTTTTGGCTTAGCAGATGCATTCCCTTCCCTATTCTCCCTCTCCCAATGGACTTATATTTTATATTTCAGCTTCCACTTAATAGCCTTTCATTTATAATATAAGTTATATTTTAATTATAAACAACTCATTATAGCTGTACGTAATTATTAAACAAGAGCGCTCTTGAGAAATGAACGTATCCCTACGTCTTTCTGGCGACGCCTCGCGATTTGAACCAAGAAAGTTAATTGAACAAAACTATACTTTCATGCTTCACCATAATCAATATCAGTCTTTCATGTATTTTTAAACATAGTCCCTATTCAATAAGCACCAAAAATGTTTTTCTTTATTTAAAAACCGAACTCAGCCAAGCGCCATTTTCTACCATTCGAAAGTTGAAAATAAAAACAAAAATGTATTTCTCATGGCAAAAATAAACGTTCCATATCATATTTCGTTAGAAAAAAAACCTCTTTATTGTCATACAAATTTATCTGTTGTTGCCGGGACGTAATTGCGTACCTAGTGTGTAATTTGCGAAGGACCATTGTACGGGAGTCAATGCGAAATGCTTTGTTGTACGTTATCAAGTCGATTTCGTTTAATAGGGGCCTGGACGTATACCCTGTCTTGTACTTTTATGTTCATGCGAAGGTGAAAATCTTGAGGGGAAACTTGGAGTTTGAGATCCAGGAAAATGGACCTTATGTTAGTGTGTTTTGGGTTGGTAAATGGATGGTGCGTGAGTTAGTTTGTAAAGTTGACAACGGAAAACATTGACCGGGATAGTTTTATTACTTCGTTCACGATTATATGTTTTGTAAGAGGTAGTGCCACACTGCATGCTTGCATGCAGTCGAATTGGGCGGGCCCTTAAACATCCGCATAGAGGTACCTCCCCGGTGGAGGTACCTCTATGCGGATGTTTAAGGACGTCGGTAGTCATAATGGCTCCGACTGCACGTTTGCCGCCCCTCTTATATCATAAAAAAGTGACTAACTTAGTGTTTGTTTTTATATACAAACTACCTTTAATAGAACTACCCATCTTGTTATAATATTATAAATGTGAAAGTTTGTATGTTTGTTTGTTACTTCTTCACGTAAGAACTGCTAAACCGATTTTCATGAAATTTTGCACACACATAGAGAGTTACTGGGGTTAATACATAGGATAGTTTTTATCCCGAAAAAATGTTCCTGTGGGATGCCATGGGATGATTTTCCACGTGATCGAAATTTACGCGGGGGAAACCGCGGGGCGCAGCTAGTATAATATAAGTCAGTCAGCTATATGTGCGCATGCGGTGTGGCACTACCTCTTACTTGGTGCAACATGCACGCAACTAAAACCCATTACAAAACCACATAAGACGCTGAGATGATTTTCTCTAATGACTACCGAAACAGAAGTTAGGATAATGCTTGTGAGTGACTTTTCGCCGTGGTCCAAGTTCATGTTGTAAGCGTTTAGGTGTTACACTATATTACTATTAGGTACTAGTTAATTTTGTATATTACATAAAATATTGCGGTATATTACCTACATTTTAATTTATTAAAGTAAAGTGACAGCTGTGCTGTCGCGTTTCGTGCGGTGTGTAAGTAGCCGATGGCCGATGGAGTTGGAAGGATAAAGGAGCACAACGCATATGTATAGCATCTATGCGGATGTCTATGGGCGTCGATAGTCATGAAAATGTCTCCGACTGCTAGTTTGCTCCCTATACAATAAAAAAAACAAGAAAATGTCCTGTTTTAAGGACTTCTCATGTTACTGGATAAAAAGTTCCTACCTAATTATTATGTGATTCCAGAAATTGCAATCGCTAAATTTCACCGTAGCACGTATAGTATAATTCACCATATTAATTAAGTTTTTACGTGAAAGAATAGCGAACATATATACAAACATTCACATTTATTATATTTGTAGGATAGGATAATATTATACATATTATAATATAAAGATGGATAGTAAAAAGGACTAAAAATATATAAATATTGAAGTAAAACTTCTATAGGTACGCGCGCTTGACTTTGGATTTAAACTGGAGCGAGTGGTACAAAAATGTGTGATCGGCCGAGGCCAATGGAAGTTCTCATTAAAATTTCTGGATATGGGTATATACTATTTAATTAACAACTTATTAATTAATGGATTTTCCACGTCCTTAATTTGTTTAGTGCTTTTTTTTGGTCAGATTTATTGTTTTAATTAGATAATTTTGTCCTTCCCTTCGATGAAATATAGGGATATGTTTGATGTGTATGTTTTTTCCAAGACTAAGGCAATACGGTAGGTATTGCCTTAGTCTCTCGAAGTTTCGAAGTCTCGAGAAGTTTTTGTAGTACACTACAAAAAATTCTCCACTTAAAGGACACTTTACATATTTAAGACACTAATGATAGCGGATTCTTTTCACTATAAGCTTATAGCAAGCGCGTTATCGCTGTGCCTTGTAGCTTGGACCCCAGCACGAGGGTGGGTTGATTGATGAGCCCTTGTTCTCTGATCGCCAGCTCAATTACACCGCGATCACTTAATTTGACATGATACCGAGTTTTGACGCTCACCCTCTACACCTAATTATATTGTTGCCAGACAAACAGCGTTCGTCTGACAACTTTGTAAAGTGACGATTATCTTTGATGACGTCACACAAATTTTGTAAGTATTCAATAATTATTGATTGTGACGTCACTACAGTCGGTCTATTATAGTTATAAAGGTCTGCGCGGACGAGGGATTTTGTCCGCGCGACAATGTATACAAAGTACCGCTTACTTTTAATCTCTCGTTTGCGTTACTCGATAGTCGATACAGTTGTAAGCGAACTATTTTAGCGGACAGAAAAGTCCGCGGACAAAACTCCTCGTCTGCGCAGGACTTTAATGTTACGCCGAGCATGAGTTTACGCGATTAAGTCGCATATCGTCGCTGTAGAATGAAAATCTCGTATGTCAAAAGAAAACCTCGTATGTCATTATAGTACTATTATATAATAAAAATAAAATATTGCATAAAAGAGCATTTTTACCATTCCCAACATAGTACAAAAGTACGTAACAAAATCTTAAATATTGACGAAAATAACTGTTATTTTCAGTTCCTGTAAAATTTGAATATTTCGACTTACGAGGTTTTGATTCTACAGCGACGATATGTCTCTTGCGCAATTTCAACTTTAGAATAAAACTAATTCGAGCAAACCCTGGTGGCGTATTTGAGCTGACAACACACAAACACACACACATACACACACTTTTACACTTCTTTGCTGTTGCTGTTATCGAACGTTAAGAAGATATTTTTTTAAATCACAGCAAAAGAAGTCACGTCTCCAAAATAAGAATCTAAAACTTAACAGCCACTTTGATCATTATCAAAGTCACCCTCTAAATGTTGAGTTTGAAGTTGAATTTAAATCCTTGCAAAGGGCGAGTTTCAATTTTGAGCGGCGAGCCGATAGCCGGCGAGCCTCCTGGGGCGATCCATCGCATTTATAGCACCAATATAATACTATCACGGCGTGCACTTACTTACTGTCACGCCAGATACGGGGAATAGTTTTCCTTTTAGAGTAAATGCGAAGGCAGGTGAGTAAAAAAAAAAACACGAAAGATTGTTGAAAAATAAAAAGCAACAGAATTCATAGAAAGAAAGAAAAAAAAAGAAGGCAGGTGCAGGTGATTTGTTGAAGATATAATGTAGATAGCTCAATAGTGGCAAAATTAAATTGTTATTTTTTTGTTATAAATGAGCAGTTGGAGCCATTTTCACGACTAGTAACGCCTATAGACATCCGGATAGAGGCTACACAGATGCGCTGCCGTCCTTTCCCCTCTCACCTCCATAAGCGATCGGTTCACAACGTACGAAACGCGACAGCACGGCTGTCACGCAGGTCTCGTGTAAGCGAGAGGTACCTCCCCGGTCGTGTCGGCCCAATTCGGTTCCAAAAAACGCTGCATATATCTACTTATAAATGAAATATTCAAATGTAAAAGTCAGCTAAAGTGGCAACAGCCAGAATACGTTGCCGGCAGAACCTAGAAGGAATGTACAGGAAGATTGAGTTTTGGATGGCCTCCAACCCGTTAGACTGACTTCTTGGCTAAGGTGGTGGTGTAAGGTGGGGAGCTGGTGAAATTTAGTGGCTCAGCAGCGGTGGATGTCCTCCGGCAGAAGCTACGAAGAGCACTATAAGACAGCATATAATTTCATTTTTGCATTCGTTATGACACGGTCAGTTTTATGGCAAGGAAATCATGAAAATGCGTTGAAAAATCTCAATTTTACGCGCTAACGTAGCGTGTTTGGCAACAGCCTCATATCATTTACGTTACCATGACAACCAATATTCCAATTACGAGACGAAAACGTCTGTTTTTAATCAAATCCAAATTGTTGCTTACGCGGATTGCTTTGTTGATGTGTACAATCTTTATAAGACCTCTAACAATAACAATTTAGTTAGGCTTACAGCGAACTGCGGACGCCTGTTGATGACGAATTCTGCTTTCTCGTTCGCGTATAAAGTGAACATTATAGTTTAAGATAAGATCGACTTCAATAGCGTGGAGAGGAATCTCGCGGGAGCAGTTTAAAATTAAATCGATTCGGCGTCGCGTGGACTTATATGTGGGTAGTTTATACTGTCACATTGCAGTGCGATAGGTGCGTCGCGTGGACTTATATGTGGGTAGTTTATACTCTCACATTGCAGTGCGATAGGTGCGTCGCGTGGACTTATATGTGGGTAGTTTATACTGTCACATTGCAGTGCGATAGGTACGTCGCGTGGATTTATATGTGTGTAGTTTATAATGTCACATTGCAGTGCAATAGGTGCGTCGCGTGGACTTATACCTATGTGTGTAGTTTATACTGTCACTTTGCAGTGCGATAGGTACGTTGCGTGGATTTATATGTGGGTAGTTTATACTGTCACATTGCAGTGCGATAGGTTCGTCGCGTGGACGTATATGTGGGTAGTTTTTACTGTCACCTTGCAGTGAATTTGGCTGCTGACACCAGAGATGTTTCTTTAAAAGAAAGGTGAGAAGTTTTGTTTCGTTTATTTCGTTAAATTTTCTCACCAAGTTCCAAAAAGATTGTGATAAGATGGAAAAACAAGAAATCTTAAGTTTTGATATCTGATATTTATATAATAAAGCTGATAAGCTAAAAACTAAAGTCTTATGTCATATTAAGTAAGACAAGCGTCTTTAGGAGCGTTCAAGTATTATGCACGTAATACAATTTTTGAAGATTTTTAACACCCACTTCCCCCATGTAACGCGCCGTAACGCTGTTGTATAGCCCCTCCTCCCTCTCCCTCCCAAAAAGTTACGTAACACACAACTCGCATGTTTTTACTTAAATTGAGCAAAAAAAAGGTCTCATTTGTCCTAAATTTGCCAACTTGGAAAATTATTTATTTTATTTAAAAAAGAATGTTACTTAACACGTTGTTCGATACCTCTTTCACGCCCCTGTAAGGCTGTAATCTATCATAACGTTCTACAAGAGCCAGTTTCAGGTGTCTCATTGGAAGGAAAGGCGTTAATAGAAAGTCACGGAAGGAATGGTCTTTCTTTTCTTTTCCTATATACTATAAAAATTACCAACACGTCTGTACAACCTCAATGCATATGCCCCCATAAAGAAAACAGTTGACAACCAAGACCCAGACAGTAATAAAACGCGAACGAAATCCAAAACACTCGAATCATAATGTGAAAAACGTGAAATAAGCTAAAGGTGGCATACGCCGTGTCAGGGGGAAGGGGGGCAACTACAAACTAACAAAGGGAGGTGCCTCCGATAGGGGGCGTCCGCAAATAAAATTGTCGCCGCAAACTTACTTGTCACGTACGCATTAGGAATTCAGACCAGGATCTCACCGCCTCCGACTTGTTTCAAAATATAGGATTTATTTGGCCAGTTGGCAAGTTTAGTTTTACGTGTTTGTGTTGTTCTTCGTCTTGTTTACGGTTTTAGTATTCATAAGCTTTGTGGATGAAGCCATGCAAAAATTGTAACTTTGTTTTAAACGTGTGCATGCTAATAGAGTTAGTTATGTACGGCATGCATGAATTTGGCCAGTGCTATCGGAAAACTGCTCACATGACTAAGAAGTATGAAATTAAGAGAAGATAAGTTTTTGTCGAACTATTTAAAAGAGGTAGGTGTCCAAATTGGACAGGCAGAGTCGGGGAGGTATAACACAGCTTGTGCTTGTCGGGGAAGAGGAAAGGACGGCAATACAGGATACTAATAGATAATATCATTAGTTATCAAAATACACCCTATGCTTTTATAAATCTGCAAATTTATGTTAAGTAAAAATTAGGTAATATCTAAGCCCGCATTTTAATACGAATATCAAGATAATTTATTTTCAGTCACTCACTTGCCATTCAGCAAGAATTTTAGAATGATACAATTTAATTTTGATCATATCATATATTTGTATTTGCAGAATTTACTATAAAAGCGTTCTGGTTACTTTACAGGAAATATTCCAAATAAATAAGGTATCTATAGATACCAGTAACCTATTTTTGTTTCAAAAAATATGCGAGTCACCTATGTAAAAGAATAAAAATACACATAAGTACAGCTTCGCATTAATACCTAATATGAGTAGAATTAAGTATGCAAACCTGTGCTAATCAATGGATTTGTTTTATATTACAAAGTATTTAGTAAGCAAGAATTGCCTCTATCATTTTATATATTCATATTTATATACTAATTTTCTATTCTGTAGGTACATGATAAAATAAAAGTACCTACCTAATTATTTCAGCTCAACTTGTACCTACTTGAATTTAAGATAACATCTCATATGGTTGAAAGTATTAATACTAAAAGAGACTTCTATATTGAATCTAAACTCGTTTATTTCCTGTTTCAACCCGCTACTGACTTCCTTTGTTCGTCCAAGATGGCGGTCCAGACGCCACCCCCCGCAGGGCAAATTCGCTCACTTGTGTGGAGGTCCATGGCTTAGAAATATCTCTACGTGTACGTATGTGTGACCCTTTGATATGTGGTCACACGCGGAGACGGTCAAACGTACAATGTCCAATATGTAGTGAGTAGCATGAATAGATTTCGTTTAAATTTCGAATAGATTTTGAAGGCTGTTCGAAATTTGAAATACTTTTAACGTATCACGAAATCAACGATCAAGGACCGTAGATACAATTTATTTTGGAGTAAGAGACGATCTCTATTGTGCTTAGGTAATATCTTGTAAAATGAAGCTCTTCCTAAGTTTAGATGCAGTTATTTATTTGTGTTACTGTTAATACTACATAGCTATAGTGTTAAGTTGTATTTACTACTTTTATAGACAATCTGCCAATTAATGCCAAGTTTTAGCATCACGATTCGATAATTTTACAGCCGCTAGAATGCGTTCTTATCTCCACTTGACACTTGCCTTAATACAAACGTGTGAAATCGATTATCGTGTCTATTAAGCCACGAATCGATTATGACCGAGCTTAGCGTGAATCGATTCTGGTTGTCGCTTTCACACATGGATGCATAAGACAATTTTGACGTAGTTAATTTTGAGATTAGTTTTTTATTGATTAGAAGGCAACGTGTAACTTTTTGACTCCTAATATATAACTAGATATAGTACGTGAATGTAGGCGTTCAGGTGATATAGAGGCATTATTTGAGTGACGTTACAGACGTCTAGAGACTCATAAATTTCTGTGATACATCTCTATATGCACCAAACTTTGTAGTGATGGTGTAGAAGCAGTGACTATTTTTGGGAACGTAACTCGTGTTATTTCAAGATTTTTTGTTTTGTATGACAAAAGTCTGGAAGGCACATGACTAGTTTATTTAAAAGCACTTTTTACGTTTACTTAAGTCGTTGAGTAAGTCGAGCGAGTGACAAAAGTGCTAGAAATTAATTAATCGTGCTGTATTTCTTTATCTTTTTTTAATTCTATTGGCAATATTCTATGAAAGACTCTGGTATTTACCTACATTACTTTACTATAATAAATGTGACGGATGTATCTTACATACCTACATAACTACCTACTTCTACCTACAAAATTAATCCTGAGTGAGTTAGGTATACGATTAAAATTTACTTTGAAATAACAGAAATATTAGGGTACGGTTGTATTTGATAAAATAAATTACCTACCTATTCGATTCTTATTAAAAATTACATTGAAATAACAGAAACATTAGGGTAAGTAGGTACGGTTGTGTTTATTAAAATAAATTTATTAATAGTATTCTATTCTTAATAAAAATTACTTTAAAATAACAGAAACATTAGAGTGCGATTGTATTTATTAAAATATTTTCTTTTAAATATACTTACAGTACCTAGGTAAGAAGTAAAGGTAGAGTTCATATTAAAAAAGAGATTTTCTGTGTATTTTTTAGTTGAAACTTTGGTCTTAGAGGTAGGAGATTTTGTACATACATTTTATAAAGTTATGTTTTATAAAATTTCTACGTAAATAAATGTTTAATAAAATACGTATTAATAATAATAACCTATAAGTAAATATTACACCAGTCAACAAATCAACTTTACAAAAATAGGTAGATACCTATACTAAACTACAAAGATAGATAACGTGAAATTAAATTTTAAACAAGTTAAAATCAGGAAAACAACCTACTTGCTACATACGATCTTATTAGAAACTCAATAATTAAATTTTAATTCAATCGTGTAAATAAAATAGGCATATCCTTCTATACAACCTACCCACATACCTCTTCATGTGGCCAGTGTATATACAGCGGTATCTGTAGTCCGTTACACCTGTATCACAGACTCCTGACAGACAAAGACGCAGATAATAAGGTACATCCCATTGGTGCATCCGTCGCGCCGCCACGCCCATGCCCGCGACCGACCAATAACACCCGCGCGCACAGATCTTGAACGTTATCTAGTTATCTTCTGTCTCACTTGCAACATTCGCTATTTTCAGACACTGAAGCGCTAAAATAACTACATCGATACGAATTTAGCTAAGGCTCGTATATACGAATAATCAAATCTGCGCCTGTTCGAAGAATTGCCGCGATGCGAACGTGTATTTAAATATCGAATTCGCATTCGAATTTCGAAGTTACTTACGGATTTGTGAATACCATTTTTAAAAATCAACGAATTTTATATAGTACCAGTATATATTATTATATTAAAATAAATTAAATCGAATATTTAATTGATTCTAATTTGATATATCAATACAAAAATGTCACGAAACACCTATTGTTATGTATTTTTCATGAGCACACATGATCTTTGAACTTCTTTGTTAAATAGTCTAATTAGCTAATTTGTTCATTGATTGGCTGAAAAATATCATGTAACCGACGTGTGTTTTCAGATTTGACACGATAAGACAAATTTGTGGGCCTCACACAATGGTTGTTTCTGAATAAGCACAATGGGCTGCCAGCGTAATATGGAACGCCTTGTTCTCTACACCGCTGGTAGAGTTTGACCATTTTTTGGTTACACGAGAGGTCTCGCCAACATGGCCGTATTGCGTAACAGATTTGCTACAAGCAATGGGAAGAAAGGCTATTGTTTAGACGGCTACTGTTAATCATTGTTTTGATTTCATCGTCACATTACAATTGGCCATCTGAGCCCTACAGCCTCTGAAACAATGAAAGAACATTTTTCGTAATTCGTAATAAATATCACATAACAGTTTTTCAAAAATGGAATAGAATTTTGTGTTGTTATATAAAAATAAAAATTAAATCGCAAACGTTTATCTAAACGTCCCCGAAAGTGTATGAAAGAGAGGGGTGCGGTAAGATACAGGCGGGGTGCGCGGGGCAGGGGGACGACCCAGGCGAGGGTATGATTCGGGATTCTAGGGATGAGCTCTCGCCTCCTCTCGTTACTCTGGGACCGCTCGTCGCGGCCGTCACACATATCTACGTATCCCAAAGCGTCGCACTATCGATAGCGTACCGCACGCGACTGGTACGCAAACCGCCAGGGCAAATAAGGATATTTTAGTGTCGTGACTGAATTTGTGAAATAAACTTATTTTCTTTGGTATGAAGTGAATACGGACTATTGTAACTAAAGAATGTAATATCATCTAATTGGAAAAATAAAATGAAAATGTCCGGTAAGTTTTTACAATCAAAACGACACAAGTTAATTAATTTTATTTTATGAATGTTAATATTTACCTATATATTATATTTATTTTAAATTAAATAGGCTTGTTGATAACTGCTTAACAACTGTAAACTACGATTTTATTTTAATTACATAATATATTCTATTGTAAAAAAAATGTTAAACAAAAAACTTCTGTTTAACATGTGTGGGTAATATTTACGTATCCATTTAGTTAATTTTTAAATAATGGCGGGTTTTTAATAAACTTAACTTTATTAATTATAATGAAGTTAGTCAAAATAAAGTATAATAAAGTAATGTAAAAATAATAATAAATTAAAGATAGCAAAACAAGCTATTTTAATATAACTCATTTATCTGTCAACATTTTTAAATTAGCTTCTAATTCTCAGGTACATGTAGAATATTATAGTGTTTTTCCTCCATAGACCAATGTATTTTTTTTAATACAACAATAAGAAACTTTAAAAAGAAAACGTAATCACTTTAATGTTTTTATAACTTAAACTATTTATTATGTATTATACACTGCAAGACGTATATATTGTTTAACATATAATAGTAGGTAATGTAATAATAGTAATAAAATTTTTAAACATATTTTCGTAACATCAACATTTATTGTTTAATCTATAGACAAAAAGTTAAATGAAAAACTTGCTCTAATTCCAACTAGTGGCAAAAAATGATTAAAGAACCAAAGTGTTATCATATTTTGTCAAGGGTGTGTGAAGGGTCTCGAAAAATGACAGTTTAGTGATTATTTATCTGTGGTAATATGGCGAAGTAGTGCAATCTTTTGGCGGGCGCCGACGGGACAAAAGTTTGTTTGCGTTTTGTTTATCACGACCGCTTACAATGTTATTTATTTGTTTGCGATTCGGAAAAGTTACAAATCAGTTCTGGATGCAAACATATTGGGCACAATCTATTAAAAAAATCTGGTGTTTTATGGCCCAGTGTTCAGAAACGGTTTAACCGATTCTAATATTTTTGTCGTTATGACAATATTAATTAAAGCATTTTTAACGTTTTATTTCCATATTTTCAATCAACCGAAGTAATTTTAAGTTTTACAACTATGTGGAGCACACTTGATAGGTAATATCGTGTTCAAATATTGCTTTAAGGGCTTATTATATAACGGTTTCATTTTCCTACTGGATCTTGATAGAAATTTTTTGATCATTTTGACCATTCTTTACATAAATTGCGTTAGCAAAATTACAGACAGTAATACAATTACACTAATTAAAAAACGTTTTTTTAACTTACATTTAAAAATTATAGTAAGTAAAATTTTAAACGATCCATTTCGTCTTGTCAGCATGATAATATAGTAATATGTAGATAGGTATATGTAGATTATAAATAAATATAATTTTATTGTGCTTAAATAAGAGTACGAATACGTAGGTATAATTAACTATTACCAACGAACGTAACCGGTTCTGTAATACCGTAGTTTTCGTTTAGCATGTCAACGTTTTCGAGTTTCACAATCGACGTTTTATTGTCTAGAAAGTTATGCCTTTCTCTATTATGGACAAATGGTATGGCATCTTTGGTGCGGATTTACAACCTTTTGACTGACACCGACGGCGCAAAATTTTGCATCGCTTACGGTATTGAAATTTTATTAAGTTTAAATGAACTTTTTTTATTATGTGTTATAAAATATATCTCTCTTTATTATATAATAATTATATTGGTACAATGCAAAGAAGTATATCATAAGGAGAATGGATTTATAAGATTTTAGAACGGCGCCTGACTTTGAACGACTTTCTTTGTTCTGGTAGATGATGGTGGAGCTTTCTTTATTTATGCTATACTATCTTCCACCCGCAGCTTCGTCGTCGATTTCGGAATTTAAAAATGAAATTATTATACATACAAAACTTCCTCTTGAATCGCTCTATATATAAAAAAAATCTAAGCAAGCACAAAAGGCGGAAAGCTATTTTGTTTTATACTAGGTAGTGAAATTAATATACAATCGAGACCATTTAATGGCTAACGATGTTAATACAGCAGCTGAAATGTTTTGCTGATATGTAGTCCTCTTTCCCTTATTGAGTGGGCCAACAGAAACTCACAAGCCTATTACATGACAGCATAAACTTTGCGGCGGTGTCATGTGAGCTGGCCGAACTCGGCTGCTATATAGAACTGTGACAAAACCCTGCTGATTACATCATAATCATCAGCCTATAGCAGTCCATATCCATCCTATAGCAGGCCACTTGCCTCGATCTTCGGATTAGCTATTCGTTGACTCTACCATTGAAAAAATTCAAAAAAGTATGTTGTCAGAAAATTTGCTTACAACACAAGAGGCAGTGCTACACTGCATGCTTTCATGCAGCCGAATGAATCCAGGGAGGTACCTCTCGCTTACAGGAGACCGGCGAAAAATGACAGCTGTGCTGTCGCGTTTCGTGCGGTGTGTAAGTAGCCAGTGACCCATGGAAGTGGTGAAAGAAAGGAGAGCAGTAGTCATGAAAATGGCTCCGACTGCACGTTTGCCCCATATACCATAAAAAACCAAGGGCCAAGGATACTTTTACTCTCTCCATCGGTTATCAATATAAATCGATTTCCATGCACAATTCAAGAGCGCAAACACGCTGATTTATTTGTTGTTGGTCGTGTTAGGGACGTTTTACGACGCGGCCCGCTGACAGACGGACGTGGACGCTGTCAGTCGCCGTAACTAACTCGTGAAATCGACTAGCCGTGAGGTCTTCGGACACGGACCGGGATAATAAACCTATATGCGCAAATTGCTTGTGTTTCGTTTCAAATTAAAAAAAAAATCAACTTGGGCCGACATTTTGGAGATTCTACATCTTTGACAGTCCGTCCGGACATGGGTAAAAGGCAACCTTAAGTTGGTGGGATCTTTATAGGCATCAGACAGATCAGTAGTCAACGAATGGCTCCAAATGCTCGTTTTCATATTTATTAAAAAAAATACAAATTTATTTCATGAAGTCTCTTCTATATACCTATCTCTATGATGACTCTACCTTCTAGTACATTGTTACCTAATGTCGCCGAGGTGCCCTGTTGCTGACAGATCTGGGGCACCTTAGTATCGGCGGCCGATGGCTGCCGGGGGTTTTAGTGGGTATTCGGCTTATCCGGGAGTCCCATACACATCCACCGGACCTCACCCTCGGTCTGGTGGCAGTGCGTAAATGCATTTCACCGCGAGATAAAAAAAAAGCATTGTTACCTAATAATTGTGATGTAAAAGCACTTGGCATAAAAGTATAAATTAAAAATCATTTTTACATTTGCATTAGTTGTTTGTTAGATTGGTACAGATATGGACGTAAAGTTGACGTTGAAATTATTTTGTACCTACTAGTAAAAATTACTCTAATTTTACGAATAGGTACCATTTATGTCAGTGTATGACATTTCCTAACGTCACAATTGTAGTGTTTTTAATTAAAATTCTATATTTAAATTCTTTCGTTTTTAAAAAATGTCATACTCTATTCCATTTTCTGTCCAGTTCGTGTTCTTATTTTAAATCTTGCATGAGTTTCTGCGGAAACGAGAGATTTAACTGCGGCTCCTCAGCATTGTCCGTGCACGAAGCCAACACTCACAAAAAGCCAAATGGACTTTGCGATGGCTAATTTGAATTTGAAATTCGAACGCATTTTTACGACTTTCCATTCGTACCAGTCACTTAAATTTTGTAAATTAAGGCCAATAGTGGATGCGGGTAAAGATCTTTTAACATTATTCTTTATATTGAATAGGTATATACCAAACATAATAAAAATATCCTAGTAGTTCGGAATCTAGGTTCTAGGACTTCAAAAGTGGTAGAGTCGTTCTAATATAAATATTAAAAACAGTATCAGAAAGAAATATGTCGACAGGTGATCTGGCGTAGCAACCGAGCCAAAGAAATCTCGCCGAACAGGATTTAAAAGAGGGATCCTATAGACACGTTCGTACATCCTGCGTTTTGTTATACGCAATTGCACTTTTGTGATGCTAAGCAGTTATCATAGACATCATTTAGTTTTTTTTCACCGCCACGTGCTGAAGACAAGATAGGGGTTGTTCTAACAACTATATTAGTACTAATGGGGTGAGTTATGATTTATACAGTGTCTCGTTCAGTATTTGCCAGGGGGATGTATTTTATTGATGGCACGTGTGCGAGTGATAAATTAACCTGGGCTCTACCATGTTATTTGCTCTACGTATTAATAGTTATGAATAATGTTTACTGATAATTTTATCTACTAAGCCATAGTAGCCAAGTTTTTTGATGATTCCATTTACACGTTGAATCTAAATTTAAAGTGAATAACCTCGTTTACATGAAACTCTTTTTACGACTTTTAATATTGCATTATTAATCAGTGGTAGTTAAAACAAAATGTAGTTTAGTCTTATCAATAGTGTTGACTGGCCGCTGTTGACATTTATTTTAAAAAGTATATTTTTTAAATTTGGAACGAGTCCGCGCGCACTAAAAGTTAATAAAGACATATTTGATTTGCATTTTGGAGGGATGGTCTGAGACACAGGAGACAAGCGGAAGCGCTTTGTGGTGAGCGGAAGCCAGCCACAATGCGATCACCATTTTGCATTCCATCATTTTTTTATGTCTGAAGTCCAACAGGTTCGCGTTGTCATGACGTATTAACTCAAATATGAGTCCTTTCATGTGTTCCAACGATCAATGAGCAAGTTAACGATGTTTTAATTGATTCAACATTTTGATGGTTACTGTGTCCTACATTGTGGGTATCCTATCCTGTATTAAATGCTGTGAGAAGTATGCAATAGAAACGTTAGCTCGTATTGATATAAATATATGTTATGTGACATGAGCTAACTGTATTGGAAATTAACCACTGACTGTTGTTTTTTACGGTTCCGTATTACGAAGGTAGAAACTAAATCCTTTTTCAATCAATTTGTTGAGTATCTGTATGTAAATTCAGCAATTCCCGCAATCTTACGAATTATTTACAACTTTGCAAACGGGCGGCTGCATCAGTCGTACTTACATTTTTTTTCTTATAAATTTGTAATTTTCTAGTAACGGATAGGTTTACGCTTGACCGCTGTATATGTGATGTGAAGACCGAAAACGTTCGATAATAACGTTCTCTTTTTGTCAACAGCAACTGACAGCCAGGAGTCTGGCAGTCCTCCCCCGAGCCCTACCGACTCCGCAACATCAGAATCAGCGCCCACCTTAGTTCACATCAAACAAGAAGCCATGCCTCCGGGAACTGACATTAAAGAATACTACGCCGCCTTGGACTTTGGCCTGCCGGACGCGTACTTGCCGCCGAACTTCGATTATGGCGGCAACTTCCTGGCAAGTCCCCTGGAACTGCCCAGCCAGAAGTACATCGACGCTGGCAAATACCAGATCAAGAGTGAGGACGAGAAAGACGTGATCGCGGACCTGATCCTGCCGAGTGAGCTGATGATGAAGGCAGGTGGTGTTTTCGCGAGGGTGAACATACCTAACGGTACCAAGTATGGGCCTTTCAACGGCAAGTGGGAGACACAGCCGCTGGACAGGAGATACGCGTGGGAGGTAAGTCATTTAAGCTTTACAACTTTTCAAAATTTTACTAACATTTATTTGAGTTCCGACCATTATTAATATAAAGTTTTACACCTAAAATTACTTGAAACTCTCCATGTAGGTAGGTATTAGTACAAATTTAGAAACTTTTTTCGAAGTTTATGGGGATATTTATTGGCGTTTTTAATAACAAAAATACTTTTGCTCTCGT
Source organism: Calycopis cecrops (assembly GCA_001625245.1). NCBI lineage: Eukaryota > Metazoa > Arthropoda > Insecta > Lepidoptera > Lycaenidae > Calycopis > Calycopis cecrops. Next base: position 202,894 of record LUGF01039609.1, read on the forward strand.
TCGTTTCCCTATGCTATAAAAATACTTATTATTAATCCAGTCAATTTATAATATAGTTTTAAGATTAAACAAACTCTAAACTTTGACTAAACAAAAAACTGACTTATACAGGACGTATTTTAAACCAGATTTCTTTAAATTATACTTTTCAAATACTCCGCTCCTCATTTATTAATTATGAACTCATGACGCTTGGTCCATTTTGACATAAAAAAAGCTATCGCACACACAGACTTAACCTGCTAAGATCTCGTTAAGAATGACAGACTGTTCCGCGTGAACAGACCACTTGTTAAGAACGTCACTCGTTAATAACACCCTCAAATTAAAAAACTCAAAACATGTGTCAAGGGAGGCAGTAAAATTGTAACTTTATTGATGACGTCAAGTAGCTACTCTCAAAGTAACGCATTATTGGATTTTCGACACCCATGTTCGTGATAAACTAATTGATTTTTTAAGTATCTGTTAGCGTTTTTGCCTTCAACTATTTGGACGGCTTAACACTGTAAAAAATACAAAGATGTTCTTTTTTCAAATATGTTTCACTCAAGGTATGTTTGAGTAGGTATAATTTATGTGTAAATAGTGAATATACCTATAGTAAGTAACACGGACATTTTCAATTCTTTTATTACTTATTTACTACTTATAATTATTTTTCATAATTATAATTGGTATCATTTGGTGATACAGTTTTTCTTGTCTATGTTAACGAGATTTTTCAATTGAAACTGTTTTTGGTAATTTGAAATGTAGATATGTAGTCGTTAGAAGGATTATATATAAATAAAGTTATAATGTTCAATATTGAAATTATATTACTTACTAACAGTAGTAAGTACATTTTCTAAGATAAACATTTCCATTTACTTAGTTTATGTAAAGTGCAATCCGATGTATCGATTAAAATATCTCAATCAAGAAATCGCTTTAAAGTGAATCGATTTTCGCATCTGATAAGTTGTGCACACGCATATTGCACACACACAAAAGTGAAGATTATCAGGGGCCTTTTAAAATTGGAATCCCGGAATAATCCAGAGGGTGTGGCGTTATCTGTCCGTCGGAAACGGAAGTCAATTGTCTGTGCGGATCTCTGCTAAAATTTCGAAATTTACGTAAAGAATATATCAAATTTCCATAAAATTGCAGACAGCTTAGGTAAAAGGGCGGGTGACGTAGTTCAATTAAATCCGAGTGATTGAATCGAGTTCATAATTTCAAATCTTGGCATCAATTTGAGGTAGTGCCACACTGCATGCTTGCATGCAGCCGAATTGGGCCGGCACTATGGCCGGCACGACCGGGGAGGCACCTCTCGCTTACACAAGACCGGCGTCAAGTGACAGATGTGCTGTCGCGTTTTGTACGGTGTGTCAGTAGCCGGTGGCCCATGGAGGTGGGAGGAGAAAGGGGGGCAGCGCATCTGTATAGTCTCTATGCAGATGTCTATGGGCGTCGGTAGTCATGAAAATGGCTACGACTGCTCGTTTGCCCCCCTATACCATAAAAAAAATCAATGCTTAAATCAAATCTAAAGACTAAAAAGTTAAAACGTAGTAAAAATATCGTAGTCTTTAATCTAAATAATACAAGCTCTGTATTTTAAGTTAGACAAAGTTACATAACTGTGAAAAACTTCATTAATATCGGTCCAGCAGTTACGAAAATTAGCCCGTACCTAGGAGATTTCTTAAAGTAATTATCTAATCTAAAAATACTTACACTTAAGGCTAACCTGAAGACTTTAGGGCAACGCCTTTTTATTTAAAAAAAAGCCAGCCAAGTGCGAGTCGGACTAGTGCCTACACCCAGGGTTCCTTACCAACAAAAGTTACAGGTGTCTCTTGTTATAGCGTTTGTATGAACGACAAAGTTATATTTGCGTTTTTTGTAAATGTATTATATCTTAAAATTAATAATGATATCTCGCTCAAAATGATTTTCGTTGAAAGTTTCCATTGAGGTCTACAGC
>LUGF01039609.1:209874-223008 GCA_001625245.1 Calycopis cecrops
CAATGCAGTGTGGCACTACCTCTATACACATAGAGGGTAACTTGAATTAACACAGGATTTCTATCCCGAAAAAATATTCCTATGGGATGCCATGGGATGATTTTCTATTTTCCACGGGTCGAAATTTACGCGGGCGAAACCGCGGAGCGCAGCAGCATATAGATGCCAATTTGTTGTCCTAAATGTAATATTAATTCCGCAAATGTCCCGCGTGCGAGAAACAGTCTACGTGGACATCCGAGGGGTACATCCCCGAAGACGACTAAGAACAATATTAGTAACATACTTTGTATCATGACAATGTTACTCACATTACACAACACCGGATGCTGTGCAGAGTAATCACCAGAGATACAGAGCTATCCTGTTTCAAAATGTATCCGAGCACCGGCCTACTGTGACTTGTCAGCGCATTGCTGCTTTGCCGGCGAACAGGGCTGGCACTAGACCAGGGTTTCTTAAACTTTATGTAGTCACGGACCCCTTTGCAGAATTTAAAAGATCCACAGACTCCTGTCAAAGAATATTTTAGGAAAAGAAAAGAAACCTTATTGATTATTATTTATTGAACTAAGTTACTGCGGACCCTCGATATTTACGCCACGAACCCCATTTTAAGAAACCCTGCTCCAGACCGAATAGCTAGCTAAGCTCATTTCGCGAGCTTTTCTGATGTCCCGAACGGATTATTGAATAATTGATCATTCTTGGCCAACCATCCGAATATTCTATTTATTCCAAATATTCTATTTATTCCAAATATTCGAAAGGTTCGAGTTATTCGAAGCCGCAATCGCCGGCGATCATACACTCATGAGTAATGAGGTACAATTTAACATTTCGCAAAGGTCAAACTAATTGCTAATAAATTACTAACATTTAAACGAAATAAATTGAAATGGACACAACAATACATAAACGTATCACAAAGTCATACGCACGTAAATACGTTACACATAATTTGTATAATTAAATACCTAACAAAGTAAGAGGTAGTGCACTGCATGCAGCGCAGTTAGGCCGGCACGACCGGGGAGGTACCTCTCGCTTACACGAGACCGGCGTGAAGTGACAGCTATGCTGTCGCGTTTCTTGCGGAGTTTCAGTAGCCGGTGGTCCATGGAGGTGGGAGGAGAAAGGAGGGCAGCGCTTTTGTATAGCCTCTATGCGGATGTCTATGGGCGTCGGTAGTCATGTAAATGGCTCCGACTGCTCGTTTGAACCCCTAACATAAAAAAAAAATTTATAGAACCGTGAGATACAATAGCTGGATTTTTTTGTTTTTTTTGGATGGTTGTTTCCATTTTAGTTTAACTTATATTTTAGTATTTTTTAGTATCTAGCTAGGTACATGTTATTTTCTTCCTCTTTATAATATTAGTATAGTTAGCATACATACTACATTTAATATGTGTTCAGTCTAGAAAGGCTTATAATGGTAACCATGATGAGTTAGTTACCAGTGTAACCACCAAAAATACCACTTTTTATTCATTTCACCGAAAAGATATTCAGGTAGGTATCTGATTAACCTTATTTTATTGATATCCATGGGGCTTCCACCCCATAACAAATATCAAAACATTTTTATTATTAACAATAAGACACTTATCAGTTAATCTTACACGGCTACACAATGATGGCTAATCTCATGGCGTGATAGAAATTTATCTTCCGCCATTGTTGCTCCCCTCAGATACGGTGTTTGGGGATGTATAGTAATTGCGGGATATATCTCAGATGGTTTAAACAGGCTGCCATTTCACACTTTTTGTGATCACGATTTTCACGATTCGTTTGACGTAATTAAAATCTCAATCGAGAAATTTTAAATTCTAAAATGGAACTTGACTTTTTAATTGTTTTTTTAAGATTGTGTCATTGATAGCATAGTAATGAAATACCTGGTGTATGGTAGCAATTAATCCAACTCTTTTAAAATTTATAGAACTATTATTTTAGATAATAAGATGATGCATAACAAACAAAATTATTATTTTTTAATTTTTTTGTAGCAATAAAAATGTTCAAGTAGAATTGTAGCTCTTACTCGTTGGCAGTTCATTATATGATGTATTATCAAATGACGAAACTAGCTGCGCCCACGGTTTCACCCGCGTAAATCCCACAGGAACATTTTTTCGGAATAAAAACTATCCTGTGTTAATTCAAGTTACCCTCTATGTGTGTGCCAAAGTTTCATGAAAATCGGTACAGCAATTTTTGCGTGGAGTAACAAACAAACGAACATACAAACTTTCGCATTTATTAGTGGGATAATGCTAATATGTTTACATAACCTTTTTGTATGCAAAAACGTTTAATTTCTGGCACAACGTTCGTGCCAAACAATTGCAATAAAATCACCCAGCCCGTTTATCTGAGGTTTCTTATTCTGTCGATATTTTTGCCCGGCGAAACGTACACAGTGGGGTAATATTTCATATGAGCTGGCCAGAACAATAATAGCCCCTGGAGTCGCAGCCGCGGCACGTACGCACCACAATGTTACCCCGGCCAACGTTGCGTGGCCTCTCTCCCGAGCGTCCGCTGTCCGGTATTCGGACGGTGTGATCCCAGATACTGAAGCGCAATAGCTCAACGTTTTCTGGCCCTTTAGTACCATCCAGCATCCGTGTAGACAAAATAATGAAATACCCTGAACGGAACGCGATGTATGCATCGGTTATTGGGTTAGGTTATGAGTTGTTTATGGAGTCCGGGTAATGTTGATGCGTCTTGCCAAATACTGTTCCCGAGGCGGTGTTTAAGGAAAGTTGTGTATCAATATATTATATTACTTATGTATTTCTGGTAATATGTTTATGCTAATAGCTTGTAGAGATTTTCTTACATTCACACGATAACAATGTAACAATATTTTAAGGAGAGGAAGAAATCAAACAACTACAACTTATTTTATCATTGCAAGGGATTTATTTTTACTCTAATATTATGCTTTATAAGCGTTACGTTTCTGCCAACTAATAGGTGGGCATCCAATAAAATCGTAATAAAAAAACATTGTTTCTATTAGTGAAGGAATGATTAAAATCGGATACAGTATTTGGAGCCTATTCTATACAAACAAAAAAAATCCTCTTTGTATATTAGCTGTGCCTCGCAGTTTTACCCGCGTCACCTAATATATTTTTGGTATAGAAAAAGTATAGATAAGGCAAGTCCTCAGGAGATCTCCAGAAGCAACCCTCAATTCGGCAAACAGCAACAACGTAAATAAAGTAACCGAGTAATTCCGAATCCCGCCAATTGTCACGCTGACGCCGGTGTCTTTGTCGCCGTCGTTTTTTGCGTGTAATCTCTCGGTAATCCGCTCTAGCGCAACCAGATGTGAGCTCGCATGTCGTGAACGAATCGACGTATCAATTGATGCGAGCTCACCGTGTCCCGCGACTTCGTCTGGGGTTTATTAGCTTCGGAAAATGGTGTAGTTTTATGCGCTGAGATGACGGTGCATATAAACATTAGTATTTTAAATACAAGACATAGTTAATATATAAACATAGGAAATGATACGTCAAATTATTTTTAATTGATGCAATTTGGTTACCTATTTTGATACCCTTTTCCACTATTGGCTTTTTCTTTCGCATTTATATTATAATATATTCCTAATTAATCTAGACATTACGGTGTTTTATATCCTACGACTAAGAGGCTAGAAAGCTAGTATAATTACTAGCAGCGACTTCCAGATACTGCTTTCATCCAGACAGAACTTCCATTCAGATTCAGTTTGAACATTTTTGGTGCTACGAAAAACAACAGCTAGAAACTTAACTTTGTTTGTTATGAAGCTTCTGAGTTATACATATAATAATAGTTCCATAAATACTAGAAATTAGTTTCAATGAAACTAGACGCTACTAGGGTAAACTCACAAATTATATTGTTTATCTTTTTAAATACCTCCAGCCCTTTGATTATATACACGTCTATATAATCAAAGCCTCCAGCCATTGTCTAAAGGGCGTCTCACACTAAGCAGGTACGATAAGATTTTATTTGCGTATAAAAACCTCCTTCAATATATTATGTCGGTGCTGACAGATGCTTGAAGGTAAAATATATCTGGTCTGCGTAGTGTGAGATGCTCCTTGAGTTTAATATAGTGAGCGATATGGACAGATACCTATACAGATATAATACCGAATGTACGCAGTCTGTGACGCCCTTTACTCGTCTTATCTTAGAAAATACACATTTAAAGTAAAAAGTCCTCAACCATACCGTCTGATCGTCAGCATTGCTAAACTACACATAAGTATTAAAATAACCAACAGCATCCATTGACAACGATTGTTCACTCATATCATTGAATCCACAGTTCTTTGTTGGGATCAATGGGGCGCTGTTAATACTAGATCAATGGGGCATCACAACACACTGTTACTCCAACCAAAAAAAAGTAGACACAACAATCTTGGGCAATACACCATGGGAATAAAGCACAAAATGGCATAGCAGTACTTAACCAACCGCACAAAAGAGTATCAGGTTTTTTGCGCAATGATACGAGTCCGTGAATATTTTGTCATGGCGAGACTTAGGTCGTTTTGTCTCCGGTTAATGGTCAAAACGTGACCGTAAAATGTGATCGGGATGCGTTGACAATGACAAGGTTTCGGAGGTTGTACGTATCATTAGTGAAATGCCGTGGTAATTGGGAATACGTGATACTGATATCCTTCTTGGTCAGTCGCTTCTTTTGAGGATGGAACATACAGGTTTGCAACAGGAAGTGGTATGAAGGACATTCCCATTTCCCACGCTTGGGAAGAGAAATTGCTCCTTAAGAAATAATATTACATGAGCATTTTTGCCGAGGCCATTGTCTAGCAGTAGATCGTTAAAGGCTGATTATGATGATGAGCACGTATACTGTAACTGACAGCCAGATTCTCACTCCTTTTGGCCAAGATAATAATAGCGTAACCTATTAATCTTAATAATCCGGTTTGCCTCCTCCCAGACTAGCTGGGAAAGAAGGGGGGGTCTGCACCCCCATCGACCATAAATACGGAGACTCGAGCTACCTTAGGGCATTCGCCTCTTTACAGATGAAGCTGCACTGGGCCTTCAGCCTGTTAGTGTAGAGTCTACCTAAAAGAAAAAAAAAAGAATCTCACAAATTGCATTAATCTTTGAATCATAGCTGTCACTTGAAGGCGGTGTCATGTCAACAAAAGGTCTATCTTGCCGGCACCATACCATTGGTGAAATTTGTGATAGCAAAAGGTCTGGTCAGATCATACCTTCTACTACCACTAATTTCCCCAACGGATACGGATATTTGCTCACACCATCTATCATTACTACTGGAATCATATAATATCTGTTAACACTGCCTGTCTTTAGTACTACCATCATACATCACCGGCGATCTCGATAAGGGTAGATACTGATCGCTGTCCGATGCAGGAAAAAAGGTTTCCTTAAACGCAGGCTACCGCTGACAGTCGCGGAAGCAATTCTTTTCCTTGTGGATAACGAGGACGGGCGAGGAAGTGCCTGCTTGTAGCAGGTTGAAATATAGTCCAGAGTTACAGGGGCAGCTTATTCAATGAGGGCAAAAATGTATTACAGGTGTGATCAAACTGGCGTTTATATGGCATTAAATTAATGGAGTTAAGTTCTTCGATTGTAATTACCCGACTGGTTTAAAGCATGCGGTTTGAGAAAATAAAATGTAAAATCGTGTGAACAGCATCAGCGTAACAGAGTAATGCTTTACCGAGTTATCATCGCTTTATACTCTTGCATCATTCATTCACAAATCATGTCAGTCAGATTAAAATCCAATCGTATGTCGCAACTGACTATACGAAGTGTTTTCTTGGCAACAATTCTCTTTATTTGTAGAGATTTCCATTTATTATTCATAACAATTATATAGTTGTATGTACGAAAATGTATTCTCATAAAAATCATAATATACCTATATTATGTGTTATGTTAATTAAAAACCAAATTGCCACCAATCAGTAAATAATATTACATGCCGTAATCACGTCTTGTGTAATTGTATAGCAATTGTTTAACAAAATTTAGTGTTTTTTTGATGCAATTATGTATTTATAAAATTTAACATTGTATCTTTTGGGTTGATATTAAATTTAAAAAAAAGTTAAATATATAAGATGTTAAGATGTTAAAGAGTTTTATAGATAAAACTGTTACCTATTTCGTTTTGGACGATTCTAAGACAAAGCACTGCCCTTCTAAAATCCGGCCTCAATCTACAACTACATCGATAACAACATATTATCGACATATACCACAACACACTGTATAACCCGCACATATACACAGGGTATACTCGATCCAATTTGGCGCAGGCACAGGTTATGGGTAAATAAGCGCGCACACAAATTGTTATCTTGTGAAACGAGTCGTGTGATTCGCGCAACGACGCGTGCCGCCGCAACTGCGCTGCGAAACCTCTTCACTCTAGCTGCTAGTGATGCGATGTTCTTTTGTCGATACTTTATATAATTAATGTGTTAAATAGTAGGTACATTTTAGTGATGTTACAAATGGGAAGTTTGTATGTGTGCCTTAGTTTTGCTGTGTCTAAAACAAAATGTGTGAAATGTTAATTTATGATAAAATACTCACACAGATTACAAATCTGCTAAACCATGGACACGAAAAAAGAAAAATGAATGGTTCTCATAGCTTCCTACGGGGTGAAAACCACAGGCACAGTTAATTGTCAAATAAATATAAACAGTTTGTAGAATGCTTGTTAAATAAAATATACTTAAAGATATTTAAGTACAGCACAACAGGCCTACATAACATAAAAAATATCTGCTGATTCTTTATTGAAATAAATTCAACGATTATAAAAAATAAATAGATGTACAGAAATTTGTAAATACATGCCTATAACTTACAGCAGTTATCCGAACTACTGACATAGTTAGACATTAGTATTGTTCTGCTAACCCAGTTGAGTCACTGTGATAAAGAGTTCGGTATTATGTTAAATTATAGTTATTTTCCTTTTTCGTTCTTATATTTTATTTTATTACTATTATGATATGCAATTTTATAATCTATACCCATCTATGTGAAATTTTACCCAAATCCGTCAGTAGTTTCTGTATTAAAAAAATAAAAAACATACTCAACCAAACTTTATGTTATTAGTAGCATTCATTAGATCCTTTAGGTACCGTATATATTATAGAACATGCCTATCTTGTAGCCAATTTTATGTTGAAACAAATAAAACTATGAATTTTAATATTTAACATTTGATAATAACAGTAACTAAAGAAAATTCTAAACTGCAAACAGAGCAGTCCTTAAACTTAATAACGCGAAAATATGGACAATTAAAACAATCGACAAGAAGTTTTCCGACGTTACTAGAATTTATGAAATGTAATTTTCCAACGCGAACGAGTCGCGAACATTTGTAGCTTTTCCGAGTATTCCGGGGAAATTGCGATCTCTGGAAAATACGAGATCTACCGCAGTACGTTTAAATTACAAACACATTTTTTATAATAATCTGCACTGCGGCGGTGAGATTTGTTTGTGCACATATTTTGCGGCATAAAAAGAGATGCTGAAGTCTGAAATAACATCAACATCAACATGATCATCGACATCATTCAATGGCGCTAAGAGATGACTTTACGAATTAGTTACAAAGTTCTGTATAGTTACATAACTTAAGATTGTTTAACAACTTTTTTCCAGCGAAAGCGATCACATTTTTTTACGCATAGGAGTTTATTGTAGGTATTAGACAAGTATATTTTCTTGTAAGTTTGGAGCACACAATTACCTTCTGTAGGTATCAAAAAACCCCGCGCCATTTCGACAGGATAGGAGTTGGTCTTGCATTGCATTAGCAGCACAAAGACCAAAACCAAGGCTTGAAAGTATTTGAGTTAGACCAAAACTTACCGACCCAGTTTTGGTCCTTCTTTTCCATCACTACAGACGAAGTCAGGCAGGCGTTAGTGTACAAGTGTACAATGTTACGTATGAGCAGTCAGCTCAGATTGCATCCTCGATTGGGCAGAGCATCGATGAGTGATGGCCACCATGTGCCGCCCCCGTGCCAACTCATCATGCAACCCTTGCGCAGGGCTGCCACAACTTAAATCACACTTGGTTTAATAAAATAGATTTCCTAAATTGTAATAATGAGTATCTTCTACTTCATTTATAAATGATAATTCTTAATTATTATAAATCTGTTTTTTACACTATGGCAAAATACTAACCTATAGATTTGGAAAAGAGGTTTTTTTTATGGTATAGGAGGGCAAACGAGCAGTTGTAGCCATTTTCATGACTACCGACGCCCATAGGCATCTGCATAGACTACAGATGCGCTGCCTCCCTTTCTCCTCCCACCTCCGTGGACCACCGGCTACTTACACACCGCACGAAACGCGACAGCACAGCTGTCACTTCACGCCGGTCTCGTGTAAGCGAGAGGTACCTCCCCGGTCGTGCCGACCCAATTCGGCTGCATGCAAGCATGCAGCGTGGCACTACCTCTTACTATTATGGTATGTAAATTGTAGGGTTATTTACCTACTTTCAAAGTTACCAATTTTTATTTATGACACATTTAACACATGTTCAAGGTGTTGGAATCTAACTCGGAAGTTAGTCCTTAATTCCAGGCCCATAGCAATTCACATTCAGTTGCTATGGGCCTGGAAATTAAAAAAGTTTATAAAAATAGTAGCAAACTTATCTTGTGTCACTTCTCTTCATCTCTCAAAGTGTTTATTCTACAATCGCCAGACAATATTGTACAAATATAATGACATCAGCCCTGCTCATGTCCAAGACGAGGGGCTAAGATAATTATCTTTTTTACCAGCGGCGCAGTTTTAATATCGTGATAAATGCTGCGGAAGGCTTGTCGCTGACGCGTAAGGAGGGTTTCCCTGCCGCCGTGATTAATACCTTACTTGCTTACACTTATTTGTACAGCAGATGCGTTTTATATATTTTTTTATGAATTTTCCATTTTTTGGAAATGGCGTTTCTTATTTCACGCCGATTGCGCGCGAGATAATTTATTGGAGATGACTTTTTGATGTTTTCTTTTTTCTTACTTGTAGCTAAGCTCGTGTGTTTGAGCTTTGATCAATGATGTGTCAATATGATTTGCTTGGACATTTTTGATTTTGCGTTTAAAAGAGGCACTTTGAGAGGATTTAAAATCTATTTATTTTTATTTTAATAAAGAACAGTTGTGAGTTCCTATCACGCAGAAACAGGCTTACAATAAGGTGTGCCCTTTTTGCCTGACTGCGTCAAAGGTCGACGACAAGTTCTACATATGTATGTAGTACGCGTGTATGTATGTAGTTTTATATGTTACTTGCTATGGCCTGAATGGCTAAATGGATTTTAACGTATAAGATGTGTTTAGATTCGTCTTGATAACACTAATGAGATTGAATTCAATAAAATATAGTCCGGTTTTATGTGTTTCAATATATGTAATGGTAGTTATTCTAAATTGCGTTTTACGTAAAAAAAAACAGTCAAACAATTTCGTAATAAGCAACAAAAGTTCCCTAGCTACGTAATTTGTTATCTTAGGATCGATACTCTTCAAGTATAATTTTATATCATTATGGAAGAAGCCCTCCATATTTACCGCGTCTATAAATATTTACCGACGATATATCATGTCTAAATACCAATTTATACCAATCGAGACCCCTCTATCAGTTATGTACACATCTTTATAAGCCACTTTTGTTTTATGACTCAATAGAGTAGCCTCAACATGACAAGACAGAGGAATGTGAATCTTGAACCCTTGTAATATAGTCCATGTTGGAGTGGGTCGAAAAAAAAACCTGAATTTTATAGATGTTCGCTGCTAAGTGTTCGAATTGTAGGCTATATTTTCCTGCAATCATCAAATGGCCACTTAAAAGTTTAGTCAATGAAATGAGCGTTTATTTTTTATGGAAATAAAATAAGTAGGTATTAAGTGTTAGAAATAAGACTGCATTTTTTTATAATTAAGTAGCGATCCGATTTATGTGCATTATTCATTGTTGAGAAAGCAAGCGGATCTGTTATTTGTATGGTCAGACTATCCTCAAGAGAGAGCTCACTCTATAGCTAGGATTTAGGAATATATTTTATAGTAGGTGTGCAGGTGTCTATGAAAAAAGATAGGTGGTTATGTAAAAACAAAATATTAAAATAATATAATTTTCCTTGGAAACTCTACCTACCTTATATTTAGCTATTCTACATTCTACGTACATTAGATGCTATATTAGACTCGGCTCAGTTGCTAAAGTGATTGATCATCAAAGAAGCTTGTACTTCGCAGAGAAATCGAATCGATAAATCAATGAAAACATTAAATTAATATTAAAAAATAAAGACTGTGAATTGAAATATTGAGATCGTAATAAAAAAGTTTCAACGAAACATTCGTAATGTAGATTTTATTTGACTTTATGCAAAATTATCACCCCCGTTACAAAAAAAGGCAATAAATTATGTGAAAGCGTACTATGAAAATTAAATGATCAAGGGTCAATGATAAATGTACAAGCTGTGACGACCCGGCAGACGTCTGACGCGGACTAATAGCGCCATCTATTGTCAAACCGCAGTGTCCATTTCGGTGTCAGTTGCGCACAGGTGCCGATAGATGACACGGCTATATGTCATAATTAGGATAAAAAATAGTTACAATAAAGTTCTATCCACTACAATTCTATCCATTAAAATATAATGCTAATTGTACTTTTATATATATATATTTGATTTATATGTATCGATGTATCTTATGGAAACTTTTCATTTTTAAATTTAAATAACCTATACGTAGGTACTGTAATAAAAATGTTTATGTCTATAGATATAATGATTACTTTATTGATGTAAGCAATTATCAATAAAATTATATGAGGAAATAATATAAATAACAAAATACCTAAAGAAATTTATCTGTTGAGTTTTAAAAGTTACCTTGGTGAAGGTGTTAGAAGTTTCGCGTGTGTTTCACAGATGGCGTTGCACAAAACTAAACGTTTCTTTTTTTATCTCAGGTACTCGGGAAGAAGGGTGTCCGGGGTTGGCTCGACGGCACCACAGACAAGACGAACTGGCTGAAGATCATTCGCTCCACCAACTACCCTCAAGATGTCAACGTACAGCACTTACTTCTAGCTGGACAAGTAAGATCACGTCACGCTTACATTTAAGAAAAACGAACAGTCAACTGCGGAACTTAGGGATATGCAGATGTGTTATCAAATATTTAATAAAGGAGTTAGTATTTAGTGGGAAGCTAGTAGAAGAATGACTACTTCATAAAAAAAAAACTTATTTTAAACTCGCCCTTAAAAACAGGTATAACAAGTAACCCCAATCTGTTCGGAAATTCGTAGCCAAGGTTATAGATGGCTGTTTTTTTATGATACAGGAGGGCAAACGAGCAGCCGGAGCCATTTTCATGACTACCGACGCCCACAAACATCCGCATAAAGGCTATACAGATGCGCTGCCCTCCTTTCTCCTCCCACCTCCATGGGCCACCGGCTACTTACACACCGCACGAAACGCGACAGCACAGCTTTACGTCGTGCCGGCCCAATTCGACTGCATGCAAGCATGCAGTGTGCCACTACCTCTTACCAATTACGCTTACAAAGTTCTTTAATATATTTATTTTAATATTCCTTATTTAGTTGAAATATAAGGTGACGGTGACCTTTGACGGCTTCGTGCTGATGATGATGATAAGGTTTAGAAGTCGCAATTCTACCTAGTAAATTTAGTAATAGTAGTCACATGTTGGCGTCAAGGGCTGGCTTTACAGTCGCCGATCATACGGTTTGTGATTCTAGTGGCTCATCGGGGGCAAGGCGGAAACGACGGCAACGCGTGTGTTCTTGTTGTTGTCGGTAGTCAGCAAAAGACTCTGCCCATTTGAGCCCCAATGTCATAAAAAGAAATAAAAAAAACAATACACGCATAACGGACAGCGCGAAAACTCAAAATCACAACCCTCACGCCGCGTCTTTGTCGCTACCCCAATGAAATTTGAATGTGGCACGTTAGCGACTTCCGGCGACAGAAAATCGGCGCTCGCCTGAACAACTGTCCCACTTCCGGCGGGGGGAGACAGATGCGGCGATTAGATCCACTCACTCCCCCTCCTCCCCGAGTTAACAGCCAGTTGATATTTTGACCTCGCGTAAACACAAATTAATATTGTATTGCTGCGGGTTATTGTATGGGACATGGATTTTTTAACTTTTCAAGCAACATAACACGCCATCGGGCGGCTACTAATAGAGATCAACAGTGGATGAATATATGCTTTTGATGATATAATATTTTTTTATCAGTATAAGGGGACACGGGGGCCTGTTGCAGTTGGAACCATTTGGACTACCGATATTCTTAGACATCGGCGTTAAATATGTTGTCCTCCAAAATAGGGTGTTTCTATGATTTACAATCTGACTTGAGCTGGGTTATGTGTTGGTTAGGACAGCCGAAACTGACATGACTGTATAAAAAAATATAGCGGTGAAAAGGTCTGACTAAGATGACCACACTGAAACTCACAAATAATGAACTTTACAATTATTGATAATATAATTAATGTAAGGCGATGCCATGCCAGTATAGTATACATTTAAAGATACAGCTCACGATCTTTCAATGAGATTCTTCTTCTTCACCTAACTACCTTTAAAAGTAGCTGTACTCGGAATGACGAAGGAATAGGACAGTGATATTCAGATCCAAATTCGTTCACACTACCCTTTTTTATAGGATAGGAGGCCAACGAGCAGTTGGGTCACCTGATATAAAGTGATCACCAACGCCCACAAACATCCGTAACACCAGAGGTCTAACAGATGCGTTGCCGACCTTTAAGAAAAGAATAAGCTCTTTTCTTGAAGATCCCTAGGTCGTATCGGTCTGGAAATACCGAGGGGGGCAGCTGATTCCTAATCGAAATGGTGCGCGGGATGAAATTGCGCTTATAGCGCACAGTACTATTATACTTTGGCACTATATGTGTTAGTAGTATTCGTTAGGAGGTAAATTATATTATAAACGATTAGAAATGCATGAAAT
>LUGF01039609.1:242870-255613 GCA_001625245.1 Calycopis cecrops
TCACTTTGTCATTGGAAATATAATTCAAATTGTTATGAGATGACTTGTATGTGTGTATGTTATTCTCTTTTGCAAAGACTATTGAACATATTTAGTTAACTTTTGGCACAGATATACATTAAAATATAGAATAGCATAAAATGAATTCTCAAAAAAAAATAATGGGAAGCATTTTTTTTTCGAAGAATAGATTTTAAGCAGGTTAAATCGCAGGGCAGAACATAGCTGAGACATAAGTCCTAGCAGGTTACATATTTGTAATGCATATTAAAATCAATTTCTGTGTCAAATTTAATTAAAATCCATTTAGTAGTCTTGCGTAAAAATATAACTAACACACCAACTTTCGCACTTATAACATTTTTAAGAATATAATTTAGTCGATGTTAAAAAATAAGCAATAACCTGCAACCAGGCTTACAATTTTTAACGTTACACCTGCGAAGTAGAACGTCGTGAACAAAGCGGGCCAGTTCACTTTACGCAACGGTGAAGGTTCAATCAGGACGTTTACTCAGAGGTAATAAAATGCGCAGTTCTGGTGGTAGCAGCCCGGGGAGGTAGTTTGTTGTGGCTCCCAGCCAGTTATTAGGAAGTCCTACTAATATTATTAATGCGAAGTTTGTATGTTTGTTTGTTACTCCTTGACGCAAAAACTGCTGAACCGATTTTTATGAAATTTGGCACACGCATAGAGAGTAACTTGGATTAATTCCAGTTTTCCCCTAAATTTTTATCCCGAAAAAAATGTTCCTATGGGATGCCATGAAATGATTTTCTATTTTCCACGGGATCGAAATTTGCGCGGGTGAAACCGCGGGGCGCAGCAAGTGTACATTATAAAGTCGGACGTTGTCACTGTCTTTAGGCGTTTTAAATTGTTCTTGAAATAGAGATGTTTATTTATAGTACTAGTAGGCACACGATCTACTATTATAATAGGCCCTGCACCTGATAAGGGACATGTAGCCATTCGCTGTAAATACGTTCGGATGATTGCTATGCTTTGATCGCCCTTCTTCCCTCCATGAGGCTACTAGAAGCTCACAAACTGCTCGAATGTATCAGCTTCCTACCTTCTAGATGGTTCTTCGGTCTGTTTCAGTTACAATGCAGTATATCTCAACTCTAACAGTTTTAAATGTAATAGAGTTCACTTATTTACACAAATTTTGCCACTTACTTATTTGCCAATATGGTCACCATTTCCCCCAAGTACCTACCTACCGCAGAAAAAAAATTCTTGTTTAATTAATCTAAATGTAATATAACATAATATTAATGATTATTTTAAACATGTTTCTTATTCATATCGGGTTTCCAGCCCCGATTGTGATTGAACCTTTACTTCGAAAATCGATCAAAAGAGGTTATTTTTCCATAAAATAAATAAACCTAAATTATTATAGCCAATCAATTATTATTCGATAAAACGACATTCGTATTAAAAAAAAATATCGTACAGCCTCCATACAAACCCCCAAACTAAAAAAAAGATAAAAAAAATCGTACAGACTTCGATCGATGTTGATGAAGAATTTCTACAAGCCTGTTGCTACGCAATAGACTACATGTAAGAGGAGCGAGACTGACGTTAGATTTTATTTCTGAGATTAATTAAAAGATATCGTGGCAGGTTGTCGAGAGTGAAAACGGTTCTTATCGCAATGACAACCGCGATATTTTCGAAGACGACCGCTTACATTGACAGCCTCGTACTAGGCTGTAAGTGGAACTCTACGCCGAAGCGGCAGTGGACAGCGGAGGAAAGTGGTTTATGTAACCGACCAGGTGTCACGAAAGAAGGCGTTGCGTGCGGTAGACCAGTTACAATTTTGCGGATGATATAATTTGAAGTTGATTAGAAAGACATTATGTACACGTTATTGATTCATCAATATGGCTAGGCGGAGCCTTTGCACGCGACTTTGCTTGTGCTTTTCCATTTATGAACTACGTATTTCAATTTTTTACACATATGTTTGATTTTAATATTATACATATTTATGTACCTACTTATTTTTTTCAAGATAACTGTTTGATTTTCAAGTTTGTGCGAATATCACTATCCAAATAATTTCGAAAATCATGGAATGTCTAAAATTAAACTTTAATATCATAATTATACATTAGTTTAGTTGCCATTTTATTTGAATTTTTATTTTATATTTTGAAGTAAAACTTCTATACGCCCGTTGGCACGGGGAGTAAGCCGGCGACAGCGTTACAAAAAATCACAAATCGGACGAGGCCAATGGAATTTGTCATTCAAATTCAAAATTCAAATTCGATTGTAGTGAAACTTTTTTGTTTTTATAAAATAAATATCATATGACATGTTATGTCATTGTAACTACGGTAGATAATGAATTGATGTATTAAATCGATAAAATTTTACTTCGGTTGTGTGGTCACACACTTTTTTTAAGTTTTATTTTTTCCTCTTTTTTGCCCATCTAAGGCTCTTTAAAACTAAAGATTTTTTATATGCAGCTATCGAATCATAACTGAGCCAGAATTTGACCTACGTCATCATTATACAAAGATTTAGCGGCTAAATTCATCACTAGAATAAATAGCAACAGTCCCTGTAACACGGAAACATGGATAATGTATAGGACGAGAACTCGGTGGCTGCGTAGGCGATCTCGTATGTAGCCGACACACGAAATCCTTCGCCGTCCCTGCAGGCTTGAGATATTCTAACGCTTCCATTTGTCGTGTTCGTTGTTTTAAGAGATGAACAAGTAAATTTTACCCGACTATGTCAAATGAGACATTGTTGAAAGTTCTTAAATCATTTAGTTATTATTAAGATGGCCTTAATGGAGAAGAGAGGAAGGATATTAAGTCCTAATAAAAAATAAATGATAGAAGCAACTATTGCTATCACACACCCTACCGAATCCTATTACAAATTTTTAAGCTTTCACAAATCCACACTCCAGAGACGACAAATGTATCACATTTTAAGTTTTAGCAGCAGTTTTCTTTAATAAAAATTGAGAAGCGAAGCAAAGAACAAAGTGAGAAACTATCTTTGAATTATAGAACCGTTGCCATATTTTTAAAATTTATTTCCTTACTCTTCAGCATGTTATCCAAGATTAAAAACTTTACCAATATAACATTGGTGTCGTTTCCATATTTGAACCATGTTTCTTTCCTTTTCCAGCCTCGACCGCCACCTGATCCAGGCGCACGGGCAGCCCGCCGCCGCCTTCCACTGCGAGCTCTGCAACCGCGCCTACTCCTCGCGCGCGCTGCTGCTGCGGCACCGCGCTCTCACACACACAGACATCCGCAAATACCCCTGCGAGAACTGCCCTAAGGTATATATTTGCTCTACTGTACTGGGGCATTGTAAGAGGTTGAAATGACACGAAATCAGTACGACACGACAGGTCGCCATATAAACAGTGACATAAGGCTGGGGTACCTCTCTTTCATAATTAATACTTTTTTGGTCAAGGCCAAATTTTTAGGTTTGGTTCAGAATCAACAATAAATTCGATTTATGAAATAAAAGAGAATAAAAAAATAGTTAGTTGAAATTACTTTGTCCCATGTTATAAACATATTTCTTGGTTACTGCATGGTATATGACTTGCATACATTTCGCGTATGAGCCACGATTGCTGTATTTTTAAGGACCATTTCAAATCGATTTTTATTTAACAAAATATTACAATTGGATGATAAAATTTAAAACACACCCTTGGAATGATGTTTACTTCCTTATTTTAAAATTTGGCCGGTGACCAAAAAATAATCCTGTATAAAGTAATAGGGCTTACACAGCTGGGGAATCTCTAGCTCACAAAATACTTGAGCAATGTGGTGGGTATGTTGTCACATCGCAGGAAATGCTGTGTATAATGGGCATCAATATGTGGCGGCTGATTTGGCAGTTGGCTGATTTTTGCCCTATTATGCTATAAAAAAAATAATGGTCCCGTCCTATGGTAGGCACACCAAAACGGAGAGGCAAAAATTATGACTAAGAATTTTCTATAACAAACATTTTTTTTAAATCTGATCAGAAAGTTAGCAATGAATCCATCGAAATTCACCTACAATACTAAGTCTAATTTGTCATATTCGCAGTTGTAATTTAGTGGGATTATGGAAGTAAATTGAACTTGGTTAAAACCATTAAGGTTTTTAGCCACAGACACAAAGGGTTTTTAGTTTTTATAAACTAAATCTTTAGTTAGAAACTAACTTCCTAGTCCATTTTGGTTTTGGATAAGTAACTAAATCATCATTCCTTTGTTTGTCCAATACAAATCAGTATTGTACACGTCCCTTTCAATAAACACAAAGATTATTATTAAAGATTAGCCAGTACCTACACGAAATGTTATATTGTCTGTCGGTTCCAAAGCTGGCGAACTTCAATAATACAATAATAGCGCGTATAATTTAGGCGTAAATAATTCAATTTGATAAGGCTGGGCTGGGCCTCTGCGGCCTTGGTCGGGAGAGCTGGACGGCACAAACAGAAATCTCTTTGTCTGCAATATTCTTGTTTTGCTTGAGTTACTACATTATATACTAACATAAACGAAATAAGTATATTGCTTTGTAAAATGGTTTTCTTATCAGATCGTATCAGCTCATTTTAATGTAATGATAGCTAAAGGCTACTAAGATAAAGAAAACTGTATCTATATGGAATTCCCAACGCAAAAATTATATGAACTACCCCACCAGAGTTTGAGAAAGAGCTCCTTGCTGGTCAGAGGAACGCGTACGTATCACTAAAGATATATTTAAAACCGTACGAAACGTTCCTTTAACAAATATTCTATAGACTCTAATGGTCACTCAACCCTAACTCATTTTGCAATAACAATCACGTGTTAAAGATAATAAATGGCCAGGAATCGTCCCTTCGCAAGGCATAAAGTACTAAATATACATAGAATAGCGAGTAGGAATGTCGCATTACACGCACCGAAACCTGACGTTTCAGGTATTTACCGATCCTTCCAACCTGCAGCGCCACATCCGCGCGACGCACGCGGGCGCTCGCAGCCACGCCTGTCCCGAGTGTGGGAAGACCTTCGCCACCTCCTCGGGCCTGAAGCAGCACACGCACATACACTCCAGCATCAAGCCGTTCAAGTGCAAGGTCTGCTTTAAGGTACTTATGGTTTTTTTTTCTTTTCAATCTTTTGAGACCTTTTTAAAAAAGAAATTCCATAATAGATATCCAGCTTTTTACCTTTTAATATAAGAAATATCTTTGAAAATTGTACTATCATCATCCTTTTATTGTTTCTAATTAAATATTATGTCAAATTTATAATAAAGTCTTTGTCTAATTTCAGGCATACACACAGTTTTCGAATTTGTGCCGACACAGGCGGATGCACCGAGAGTGCAGGGATTTGGTGGATTGTGGAAGATGCGGACAATCCTTCAACTCCAACGCATCGTTGACTAAGCACAAGAGGTTCTGCGAACCGGCCTCCGCGGCGAACGTGAATCTTCGTGGACAACTGCCTCAGGGGCTTTCACAAATACCGCCTCTGCCCAACGTCATGAATACTCCCAACAACTCAGCGCCGTTCCCTATGTACAGGGGACCAGGGTTATCTCTGCCTTATAACTCTTTCGCTCACCACTACCCCGCTCTGTTCTCTGCTGCCGCCGCTGCATGCCCGCCAGAGTATCTGAGCCCGCTGCTCTTCAATGTGCAAGGAGCGAGACTGGCAATGGAACATGACATGGCCCTAAATGCAAATTTGTTTTCAAAAATGTGCGAGAACAAAGGCATGGATGGTACCACTTCATTCGACGAGAACAAGAAGAATATAGATATCGAAATCGACAGCATCAAGTCCGACAGTAATGGCGAGAGAATGACCCCTACACCGCAGAGTACGTATGTAAAACAATCTACACCATCTCTTGAGGAGGCGTCTTCGCAACAACGACCGTCTCCAGTGATGCCGTTGTCCACATCGATTCCTTCTTTCAATTTTAAACGCGACGAAGGAAATCAATCCCCATTTAACTTGTCGTTGAAAATTAATAACAACGAAATTCCAGATAACAATACCGAACCAGCCGATCTCCCAAAAGATTTGACAAAGAATTATAACGATGAAAACGATAAAAAGTCAATGTTCATAGACATCGAAGAGGAAGAAGAGAAAAAAGAACAGAACGATCAACCGCTCGACCTGTCCGTTACTAAGAAACAATGCGAAAAAGATTCGGACATGGAAAACGGCGATGATTCCTTTCGGAACTTATCGATCAAATCGTATTCACCACCAGAAAGCCCGCTGGAACGAGACAACAAAACACCCGAGAACGAAACGACCGACGTCGACGTAGAAGGGGTAGAACCAAAGCGAGACGATTCTCCTCACCAGCTCGTCTCACCGCCGCTCGCGTTCCCCATGTCCGTTCATCCCCAACACAACAGCAGTCTGATCGAAGCGATGTACCGGCCACGTTTTCCGTCGTTCCACTCACACACATCGACAGAGATGCTCAACTCATCCCACTCCCCATACGTCCCGAGTCCGTTCAACTTTCTGTCCCCGCTCCTTCGCTCCGATGGTCCCGACAGGCAGCCGAACGCTTACGCGAAGTTTCGCGAGCTCAGCGCTGGCTCGGGGAAGCTTAGGGACCGTTACGCCTGCAAGTTCTGCGGAAAGGTGTTCCCCAGGAGCGCGAATTTGACACGACACCTGCGCACACATACGGGCGAGCAGCCCTACAAGTGCAAGTACTGCGAGCGATCCTTTTCCATCTCCTCGAACTTGCAGCGCCACGTGAGGAACATACACAACAAGGAGCGGCCCTTCCGTTGCCCTTTATGCGACAGGTGCTTCGGCCAGCAAACAAATCTCGACAGACATCTGAAGAAGCACGAGGCGGAAGGCGGGGAGTCTCCGAGTTCGGCGGATACGGAACAGGATGCGTGTTTCGATGACATTCGCTCGTTCATGGGAAAGGTGACCTGTTCTCCTTTGCCTCGGACGATATCCGCGAGCTCCCCTCACGCTGTCCCACATCCCACTCATCCCACCCATCCCACACACTCGTCCCATCCCTCACACAGACCAGCGCTGGCCGTCTCCACATAGCCCGCAGCGTACCTCCCTCCTCCGCCGCCTCTCTGGCCTCACCCATTTGAGTTACGTTGACTTCTTGATAGAGAACACCCTATATGCACGTATTAAATTAAAAAGTTTATTTAAATGTACGTAAAGTTGCTGAAATATATTATCGATAGACCGGAACTTTGTATATAATTAATAATAATCATATATTATGTATTTTCAATTTGAATCACATTAATCAATTGATTCAATATAAAAAAATGGAAACTAGGTAGTGTAGTTACTACTAAGCGTATTTACGAAGGGAAAATAAACATTATGTGATAAACTTGTAGTGGATGAGGCACATTTGTCGAAGTATGCGTCTAGGTAGCAAGTGTGGCTTGTAACTTATTAGCGGTTTTTGACTTAAACACTTCGCGAATGGGTTGTGTACAACAAACTTAACAATAATATGAGTTTCACAAGTTCATTAGATATATTATAAGTTAAATTTATATGTAAAATCAAAATGATGAACTACATTTTTGTTAAGTTTGTTAAAAAATACATACCTATATTGTAAAGTATCTTCATTATGTATAAGGGATTTTGATATTAAACTACTTTCTTTTAGGAAAGTAATGACATATCGTTATTAAAGTTTATGTTATTCGTTATTTTGACATTTATCTTTTAGAAAAAAAAACATAAATTGTTGCTCAAACGAAATTGTCCGAAATGTTATAAATGACTCTTTTCATAGGATTTCTATATTTTACATTCTTGATAATATATAAGTCTTTACACAAAGAAAACTAAAGAACACATTTGAATCTTTGAACTTATAGCTTTCCTTTTCAAACTATCTATTACACCTTGATAATTAAATAAGTGGTTATATTAAGAAACTTATATGAGAAGAATATTGCTCTAAGTTGACATTGTCAACTTGCCGACTCCTTTTAGAACGAAGGAAATAAAAAGTAAAAGAGAGTAACTTTTTAAATTCACCATATACGTGATTTTGGGTAGATATTCTTAGAAGTAAACATGACAACATAATTATATATATGATTTAAAACTGTATATTATAAAAATGAACTATTAAAATAAGTATTTACGCGTTCCTAGATATAATTGTGACGAGTCACGGGAGTTTCTGCACTTAGGTAGAAGAATTTGTAAAAAAAATCGTGGGTACGTACAAAGTTATATGCATTGTAAATTATTAGGTAAACCAAATTGGCGATGAAAAATTCTCGTTTTAGTCAAAATCACCAAAGCAATTTTAGGTATTGGGCTTTTTTTGATTTGGTAAAGAAAATCGGGCTATATGGAAATCATTTTTATAAAATTAACATTTTTAAAACTATTTTTGTTGATTGTTATTTAGATATTATTGTAAATATGACTTAAGCATATCATGTATTGATTAAAGCTCATAAGCTGTAATGAAATAAGTCCAGTAAATAGATGTAAGTTTTCGAGTTTCAATAAAAATAAGTATTTCCCTTTATATAAGCGTACTTACAGCTACATACTAAAGACTACGTTCACGGAATCACATCAAAATTGTTCAAACACTTTCCACATCAAGATTCCGATATTATATTGTAATATATTCGAAGGCAATGCAATATTTAAAATATTTGTACGTTATCTAATCACTTGTGGCACTAGCAATTACTAAGATATTGTCACACAATAAAGGCGTCTTTTGTTGACATTAATTATTCTTATTTCATTTTTGACCCTATCTTGTTTCTTCTTTAATAGCTTCATCTTTTTTAATACTTTAGTAAGGAAAACGACTTGTTGGTGTCCTGCAATGACTACCGACGTCCATAGATATCCGCATAATTGTTATATAAAGGTCTATGTGCATTTTAAGACTAGACGGAATGGGAATATTACGGAAATGGGTAGTAGCCCTGCTTACGTAAATCTCTTCGGGGCTTTAACAAATCGTACGAAACGCAATACTTGCTGTGAATTTGCAGAAGCTTTTAAACCGAGGGCCACTTTCACTGTCAATGTCGTTACGGATGCAATGCAGCAATGTCACTAACTTACTTTCCGATTCGATACGACTTAGGGATCTTCAAGAAAAGAGCATTCCTCTTCTTTAAAGGCCGGCAACCTAGTTTCGCGGATGTCTATGGGCGGCGGTAGTCACTAATCACCTGCTCGTTTGCCCCCTATAATAAATTTAAAAAAAATACTTGTGAGTGGCGAGCGATGGAACACACTCTGGTGAACATATTTTCTTCGCCAAAAACATCTTTCTACACCATTGCATTAATATTACTAACGTACGTAGTAGTAACAACTCACTGTTCTATACCAATGAATGAAGATGAAAACGAAAAGTTGTCTCAAGATTTGTAGAAGTTTTTATTTAGCTATTGTCTGGGACTATAAGAAAATGTCAATGGTACGAAGTCTTTTATTATTGGTGTGATGACGGAAAAACTGTAAGATCTTTGGGTTTGGGGAATAACAGTAATTTGAATATATCTAGGATCTATTATCTAATATTAAAATAAAATGGTAATAATCTTATAGAAGATTATAATAGTAGTTTATGCAACTGTCATATAATGAAGGGTATTAAAACACGAGTGGATTTTTTGAAACGAGCGAAAGCGAGTTTCTAAATAGTTAACAAGTGTTTTAATACCCGTGTTATATGCAGTTGCATACACTACTTTATCTTCACTAATAATAACAATAATAATAAGTTATTTATTTCTTTGAGCAAAACTTAAATGCCTAATACAATGTTTGGAGAAAACCCTTTAAGTAAATAAATACCTGTAGTGGGATTCTCCGCTCTTCCACAGGACACAAACACTTGATTAAGTTATGGTACAAACATTAAGATTATCTTAATAACACTTGTCCACACCGGTAGAAACACTAAAACTTGCTAAAACATATTCAAGTTGTTATACTTAATATTAAACACAAAACTTTGTTGTTTACTCTAATACAATATATCAATATTTTGTAATATTTAACTTTACAGTATCTCGTCTGTTCAACTTTTATATAATAATATGTATTTATTTTATAATATTAATTCTAAAACTATTTGATTTTCGCTAATACTGACTAATAGAATTAATCAATTAATAAAACATTGTGCAGTGCAGTGAATTTGTCGCCATCAAAATCTAACCAATGAGAGCGCAGCTGCAGCACAAGCTGGGCCAATCAGGAGCGAGTGCGTGCTGTTAAGGATTTTGACATACGTCTCTCTCACCATTTTTCTCTCCCTCTCGCTCTCACACAGTGTTATAATGAGATTTTACGATATCGATTTGGATATTATAACATCATGTCAAATTGCTTAAATTGAGTTTTTTGTTGTCTGAGCTATAACAGTAGTCATTATAAGTCAAGTATTGGTAACATAAGTAGAATGTTACAACATTAGTGTAGATAAAAAAATATATAGCCCTACTAACGCCATCTATGATTTAAGATGTGCACCTGTATTAAGAAATATTTTTATCGGCTTAAAAAATGTTTAGGGAGAAAAACAAAAAAATAAGTCAGTGATTATGCAGGTGCGTTACCATCTTTCCTCCTCCCTGTACATAGGCCACCGGAAACACACGCCTCACGCTACGCGTAGCACAGCTTTACTGTACGCCAGTATCATGTAAGCGAGAGATATCCCCAATCGTGCCAGCCTAATTTGATCGCGTCTGCGCAGGCCTTAGGAGGCAGATCCTCCTAAGGCCAGTGCAGACTGCCTTTTTGGACTTTTTGTTCGCGGTAATTTTAATCCCTCATTCGTGTTACTCGATACAGTTGTAAGCGATCTATTTTAGCGGACACAAAAGTCTGCGGACAGAAATCCCTCGTCTGCGCAGGCCTTTACCAACAGAGAATTGAAAGATCACCCAGATAGTCAAATTCAGTCCGCAACCATTAATTATTCAACCAATCACCCGTAACCTTTAGCTCCAATTCCGCATATTCCGTTATCGGGGAATAAATGAATAGCGCTACTGTTATTATTGATAAAAATCTGGTTGGCCAACGTAATTATATAACGTTACATAACGTTATCAGCGAAAGCAAGGACACGGCAAGGACGTAGATAACAGCCACTCGCCGGACCCCGGGTGCGGACACGCCCTGATAGCCTCCAAATACTAGATTATTGTAGATCCGTGATACATCTTAATCATCAGTAAGTAAATGTCTAGATATCTATTTAAACACTAGCTGATGCGACTGACGTTGCTCTGCCATAATTGCAGATATTTTTCTACGGTGAAGTGTAGTCAGTTGCAGAAGTGTCAAACCCCTTATTTTGATATATTGTCAATGGGTAAATTTCATACTTTTATACTCATGATCCTATTCCCGAAAAAGGCAAGTCTAAAAACACAAAATCCATAAAAAAATGCCCAGCGACATTACGACACTTATAACCCAAGAATGCTTGGGTTATAAGTGTCGTAATTACACTACACTAACATTGCTTTTTTGTATATAAATATTAAAAATACAGGTAAAGTTATATAAAAATTAATAATAAAAAAAATAAACTAAAATCGTCTCCAAAGGTTAAAAATTCCGTCCGAGTCCAAGCTAAAAATTTTGTGGTCTGTCTATGTTTGTGGTTTCCTGTGGAAGGTGTGATATGGCACAAGCATATAAATCTTTGTCTAGATCCCTTTAAAATTTAGTGCGGTGTAAATATGAAGAAGTCTTTCATTATATTCACTGAAGAAGTATTGTCTAGATGTCAATACTTATGGAATATTTACTAATACAAAAGTAATACTTAAAGACTGTTTTTTACGTAACTTATGTACAGAAATAAAAACGAAACCAAAAAGAAATAATTCTGATCCCTCATAATTCTAAACTACAGTAGGGTCCCCATATCACTAGCTTGCGAATAGGCTTAGTTCGGCAGCATTCGCAGTTAGAAAAATTAGACAAATCTCAGATGAATATACTGCTAAATTAGTTTATTTTAGTTACTTTCACAGTATTATGTCTTACGGCATACTGTTGTGGAGAAACGCTGCGGACATGAACACTATTTTCGTTATGAGACCTTGTTGGTTGCACTGAGTTAGCTACGCCACTATACGTATGCAGTTCAGCCATTATACATTTCAACCCAATTGTGTGCACAATTCAATCACCAGATACCACAGCAAAGCGACAGTTTGTCCGTCGCGTTTCGAACGGTTTGTGAGTTTCAAATGGCTCATAGAGGAGAAAGAAGGAGGCCAAGGCATATACTATACTTGGATATCTATGGTGAGTGTCTATATATGTATATATGTGTATATATATGTGTATGTATGTATGTATATATGTATATGATCATGTGTATGTATATTATATTGCACATATTGTTTCATGTGGCTGGCTCAATTTAATTAAGGTTCAACTTAAAATTAATATTTCTTTTTTTTCTCTTATCTCCGTTTTTTTTTATTTTCTTTTGTCATATATGTATAATTATTACCAAATTTTGTAAAATCTTAAGTAACAATTGTAAGGCGAAGACACTGGTCCCAAAGATACAGTTATGACTAGTTTAGGGGCCAGGGAATACTCAAAACAATCAATGTAGGTACCGAATATGTGTTAATAAAGCTTTTTTTTTTTTTTTTTTAATGGTGGTCAATGAAAGGCTTC
>LUGF01039609.1:266137-288324 GCA_001625245.1 Calycopis cecrops
TGGCGATTTTGACTACCCCCACTTCGGAGTGGAATAAATGTTTTAATAACTGGTTCGAACGCATGCAAAAGTGTATTAAATATCGCGGAGAATTCTTTGAAAAACAATAAATGGTATTAATCTATAATATTGTCTATACTTATTTCAAACGACAAAACTTAAAAGGCAGCCCTCGTATAAGCTTTTTAATATATAATGTCTTTATAAAAATGTAACTTATATTCTGTCTCATAGCCTTTTTATCCCGTAGAGCAGTGATTCTCAACCTTTTTTTTGTTGCGGCACATATTTGACGATTTCAAAATTTGGCGGCACACAAAGAATAAGATATAATATAAAAAAACGCGTTGCAAATCAAATAATAAAATTATTTATTTCTTTGTGGATTTAAATATATACCTATTCATATATTTTTTTTCCTTTTTAACTGATATTATTTAATAAAATTAACATTATTATATATTTGCAACATTTGGCGGCACACTTTTGAAATTTGGCGGCACACAAAAGTGCCGCGGCACATTGGTTGAGAATCACTGCCGTAGAGTATATGTGGGCAAACGAGTAGTCGGAGCCATTTGCATGACTACCGACGTACATAGACATCTGCATAGAGGCTATACAGATGCGCTGCCCTTCTTTATTCTCCCATCTTCATGGGCCACCGCCTACCGCCTACATACACACCGCACGAAACGCGACAGCTCAGCTGAAACTTTACGCCGTGCCGGTTTCGTATAAGCGAGAAGTACCTCCCCGGTCATGCCGGTCCAATTATAGGATAGTTATAACTCTACTTCCTGGTAAGACTTAGGAGCTTATGTCCACTTTGATATTACACATACAAACATACACAGACAATTACAAGGAGATTGATATTAAATTGGCGGTTGTTTTCATTACCAACTTTAGGAAGAGGAATTCAGTAAGGTGACTAGCAGACAAATCCGGCGAAGTATGACGGGAAATCCATCTCACTTCGAGGTAATGCCCTTGCTCGCGTTCGGATGTTACAACGACAGAAAAATGAAACGCTAATATGTGAGTGGATTATAATTATTTCTCTCCGACCGTCACTTGTGCTGTGGAAGCAAGAGAAGCCCAATATAGATTCATTGAATTGCTATGAGCGCTGGGCGGACGAGACTTGGTTTGGAGTTGCAAGGGAGACCCACTCTCCAAACTCTTCTATCACCGAGAGGAAAATTTGCATTAAGTACTGAAAAATAAAATTTTGCTGGAATGATGCTATGTCAAGCAAATTTTTAAAATAAAAAACAAAGTTTTTGTCTCTAGCTTTTTTTGTTACAGCCTCCGAAAGCCGACCTAGATAGACGATGTTATGAAAAATTTTACGAAATTTTAATAATGATCAAATGTATAGCTTACGATTCTATAAAGAACATACAGACAAAGATTAATTTTTATAAATTAAGACTAGTCCTATAGAGAAAAACCTATGTACAGCACTCCAGTGGGCAGATGACTTACGATGATCATGACCTTAAGCAAAGACCTTAGCCGGATGATGAATGCATCTAGTGTCATTAATTTTTTACCATACCCGGAATGTTTTCAATCTTCGGACATAATTGATCGATCCATGAAGACATCTTGTACGCGTCGGACAATATTAAGCCATCGGGCGAATCATTAAACAATAATTATTACACGCAATGACAATCATGTATGGTTTATAAGTCAATTTGCGAATAAAATGAGAGGAAAAAGAACACGACGGTCGCGTCATTTTCGCTTTATATTCATATAATCATGTTATCATTAATACACAGTGACAAAATGTTTTTATAATGACGAGGACTTTTTGTTTCGTTGGCGAATTTACGTAGCTTTTTATAGAGATAAAAAAATGTTTATGCAAAAGCTAGGTACAAATATATAACCATAAGAAAGCTTAACGCCATTTTCATAATAGGTTGGTTAGGCAGAAAGAAATGCTCTTAGCATCACGATCATTTTATACTTTTAAAAAAATATCTGGGCCTTAGTAGGTGGCCAAAGGGAATCTAAAAATCTTTTTTATTTTTTTCTCTTGGACCTACCTTGATATCTTCTTTATTCTTCTTTTAATGTACTTAAACCTTCCTTGTCCACCTATAACGTAATTGATATCATTAAGAGCTTGTAAAAGAAAACTTTTTCTCGAAAGCACTTGACTGCATGTATTGACGCCGCGAGATGGTCTCTTCTCGCAGCCGGTGAAGTAAAATTAACTTGAGGATACAGTTGTGAGCTCTAATGCAAGCTGTAATCCAGGGTTTATCTCAGGAACAGCCAAAGGGGATGGTAAGTTTCCTAGGTCATGGATGACAGGTAAATAAATAGTTTCTTGAGTATGCCAGTGGCTATTTATCATAGAGATACATGTATTATCCTCATCACTGGACATCACTGTATACCTGAGGTAGGTATCAGCCGTCACCACTGTCTGGCTATACAATACTCTAGGCACGTATCGTATCCATCTATCCTAAATAATACATTTTATGTCTAATATTCTTCTGTCACATACGTAAAGATGGCTAGACTTATCTCGAGTTTCATATTGTCGTTTTTAGGGTTCCGTAATAAACGAAGAACCCTTATAGTTTCTTTATTTCCGTCTGTCTGTCCGCTGTTTTACTCAGAGGCTATAAGTACTAGAAAGCTGTAATTGGATATTGGTATGTAGATTGATCGTGGCAATAAATGGTAAAAAAAAATTTTAAGAAAAAAATTATTTTGAATAACTTCCATATAAAATGGGGGTATTTTTTTATTCTTGTCCAATAAACCATCGTGTGGGATATCTTTGAATATATCTTTTAAAAAGATTGTGAGGTTGAGAACACCATTTTTCCATTTCTGAAATATTTGGTTTTAAAGAGGTAAGTGCCCCCCCATCTATCTTCACAACGGTTAAATATGGACATATAAAAAAATTACAACAGTAGTGCTGATATTTAAAGGAAAACTATCACAGCTGAGTGGGAAGTAAAAACTGAAAAGTTATAACCAACTAATAAAATGTTGTTGGAAAAGTAAAATTTCGTATAATTTTTTTTCGCACACAATATCAATAACGATAACCGGCAGAAAAAGGCTAATGATAATAATGATGGTACGAAACCCTACGTGCACGAGTCCGTCTCGCACTTGGCCGGTTTTATGTACTTTCCTACGGTATGCTTCTTTTATCTCTCTCTTACTCTATTTATTTTTTTTCTACCGAATACAGTAAAAAAGTTTCTGCACGTCATTTAACTTGACCTGTCACTTTTATAATACCTATCTTCGTACGATTTCAAAACCAGTATAACATAATAACGTGCTCCACTGATAAGGAAAGTTAGTAAGAAGTCAGTTTTGGTAGCACCACAACGTAGGTATACCTACGTCGTGGTGCTACCACCTACGTGTGGTGGTAAAAAAAATTGCATTGCACCACTATTGGTCCACGAACCATTAGTTGGGAACCATTGATTTAACAGATTCTGCAAACCAATCTTGCGGATTTCCATGGGCGTCGTAATCATCAAGACTGCTTGTTTGCCTCCTAATACTACAAAAAGTACTAGATAGATAAGAAAAACGAGCGCGTAGGTACTAAACAGTACCCCTACTGTCATTCAGTAAATGTCATTGGTAAGAGGTAGTGCCACACTGCATGCTTGCATGCAGTCGAATTGGGCCGGCGCGACCGGGGAGGTACCTCTCGCTTACACGAGACTGGCGTAAAGTGACAGCTGTGCTGTCGCGTTTCGTGCGGTATGTAAGTAGCCGGTGGCCCATGGAGGTCGGAGGAGAAAGAAGGGCAGCGCATCTGTATAGCCTCAATGTGGATGTTTGTGGGAGTCGGTAGTCATATAAATGGCTCCGGCTGCTCGTTTGCCCTCCTAGATCATAAAAAAATATATTCTAAAGCGAACTACGTACGTGGCATACAATTACGTTACATACGATCGCTTTCCTTGGCAATAAATAGTGGAACAAATAATAGCATAGAATACATAACTGATCTAGGTCCCACAAAAAATGGCCGACAATCGCGTCCGATATTCGACTCAACATAGAATCATAAATGTCCAACTCATGTTAATGATGACAAAATATGTCGATAGGAATGTATCGATTAATTCTGTATTCGATACGTGAACGCCTGTCATATCGATGTACCGCTAAACCACTAAGTAACAATGTAATTACAATGCGATTATATTTTTATTCACGAAGAGATTTAATGTGGAGGTAGGAGCGGCGCGTGCGCTGCTATTGCCTCGAAATACAAACATCTAATTGTGCTATCGCTAGGTTTGCTAGTGTTGTGCCCGAGACCTTTCTATATTTGCTATATCGAGAGTATTAAAATATACAACAAAAGATATATTGAAATTTTGATTCATTTTGTACCTTTCTTTTAATGCAATTTATATCTATACATATAATAAAACAGTAAAATTCGTGTGTACAGCTGTACATTGAATATATTTACGAAAAACTAATTGGGGGCGATGTTAAAATAGTATTAGAACACTTCAATGTTTTTTAAATTTTTGTTTGTCTGTTTGTCTGTTTGTCCGGGCTAATCTAAAAAACTACTGGATGGATTTGACTTTTGGTCTTCACTTTTACTTTCTTTCACGGTCACCACTTTGTGGTGTACTTATAGATACTAAGCTTGGACAACATCAAAAACACTTTTTACTGTGGTAAAATCGCTCATTCCTACGGGAAATTGGAATACAGGCACACAACAATAACAACAAACGCAACAATAACAAATCACTTTGATTATAATATTGCTACGTTACGTGAACGAAGTCGCAGGCACCAGCTACTTTAAGATAAGCCAATTTATATTTTAGCACGATTCGGCTACGATTCAGATTTTGCTGTCTCTAACAAATATGGAAGTCTCTTGCAAATATCTAAGTCACTGGTCGCGAGCTTAACTTGCGGTGAGGCAATGAATGTGTGCATAGTGTGTATTATTAAAAAAGGGTGCGTTTTCCTATTGTCGCGCGTGAGAAGTTATAGGTACTTAAATTCAATGAACTCAAATTGAATTTATCAATAAATTTATTTATTTACTTTTAAAATATTGAATAACCAATAATAAATATTTAACATTGTAACACCTGATATGTGTTTGACGGTAGCTAGAACAACTTTCCGCTCACTAGATGGCGTTGTCACTACTACATTGAGCTATCGTTTGTACGTAGCCAAATAAAGACCTTTGTCAAAATACTCGTGTGTATCTAGACAATGTTTTTAATTTCTATTTTGTTGGCAGCTCTTGTTTCGAGACTGCAACCGCTGCAACTTCATACTGTAACTTTTGTTTGTCACAAATCTAAAAGTTTCACTCTCATAATTTTTTCATAACGAGCCTAAAGAAGTATAACTTCAAAAATCGTATAGAAGGTTATATAAGTGTTATCTAATGATATATTTCTCATAAGTATTATGTAGCGCTTTTTAATAAGTAAGCGTAAGTTAGCATAATATATTATAACCCACATAAAACTTGGGTAGGTATCCTTATGTTATTGTTATACTAGAACTTATATTTTTAATTTACATATAATATAATACCTTTTTACCGGCGTAGATCGAAGCTTGTGACATGCTATGGGAGACAACAGTGGTTGTTCAAAAAATTAAGAGGGTTCCGTCTGTTAATCTGAACCCTATTATTAGTAAACTATAATTATTTTATATTTTTATATACGAAAAAAACATTTTATGTGTACATTGTTTCATACAAAATGTGTGAAGGCGCCCGGAGATATAAGTTTTTTGACCTAAGTTGATTAAGACCAATTTGATGAAAAAAAAAACATTGCAAACTTTTTTGTTGATTTCACACTAAATCAGTGTATAATTCCACAAACATAAGTTTATAATCTTATTTATGATGTCATGCTCATGTCTCCTATTGGTATCCAATAGTTTTTTGGAGAAATATCTGTGAAATATATTCGTATAGATATATATAAAGTGAAAACGTTTTTCTTGTTATGCATATATGACATTCTAACATAAAACTTGCAAAAGCAAAGTGAAACCGAGTGCGTTACTAATCAACTTTAGCACGACAGTCGATACGTAACGTAATCGATACACGCACATCACTCGCTGGGCGCGGCCGATGTCGCAACCCCGGCACGCGAACTCGTGTGCACCGGTGCTTGTTTCGATCTTGTCATTGTGGTCGAATCGTAGCTGGTTGCGACTTATTTTTGCTCCCATTCTACTTTTCCGCATTTCTGCGGTTGATATCTACGATTCAAACTTCACGGAATCTGTAATTGATTTTATATCGCGAATGTTTTCCGTTTTGTGTCACTCGCACATTGCTAGTTCGTGGTCTAGCGGTATGTTCCGCCTAATACGTGAGCTCCCGGGTTCGATTCCTGGGTCAAACCAAAACGTGTTATTTGGTATTTTCGATTCCTAATCAATTATTATCTGGTCTTTCATGACTCCGGATAATCAGGAAGTTGGTAGTGTTGTACCCCTTTGCCTCGGAAGTTCGTTAAGCCGTTGGTCCTGCTACTGATTTTTCTCATGTCGTGTCGAACTGCCGATACATCAAAATATGAGAATGAGGGAATAGAGAGTTTTTAGTCGAAATTCCGCTTAGGCGACATTACGACATTGTTATTACACATACGTAATTAAATTTTCTGTATAAAATTGGTTTTTGAATAGGTTTCCAAATTACATTGCTGATGTAGGAATTTATAAGACTTGAGTTATTGGTTACTGGATTCTTTGTTTTCACGTTTTATTAATAAAGCAACTTTCTTCTATATCTCCTATCGTTTATCAAGAACAATAATCCAGCCAATGCCGAGTAGCATTTTTTTTAATCTTCTAGATACATTATAAAAATTACATATTTTTAATATTTTTTCTTTTTGTAAATATACTTTTTATTTAGTCTATAGTTCTCTACTTGTTAGATAGTTTAAGATAGTTAGCGTTGTTTTTTTGGAACTAGATTTTGTGATTAAATCTTTAAAATATTTAATGTTAAATAATTTAATTAAAAATATAAAAAAAGACAAATTGTGTAAGAGGAAATAGGAAAATATTCTAACGTTATCTACATCAGCAGCTTATTTTTTTAATTTATACAACACGATGATACTAATGAGAAAACTATTTTTATCTGTCATTAGTGGCAGTAATGAGCGTCATTAGCAAAGATCACCTGACGTTCAGGCTTGAGTTATAACTCTATTAGACTCTACATCTGAGTTATTGTTGGTTATGGCACTGTAAGTAATCCATATCGGTTTCAATCGGTTATATTATGGTTATATTGTTTTTTCTTGGTAATTTTTATTGCGTTCGCTTCATTAGGGAATGTTTATGGCGAGGCCAGCCCATAAATATCCTGTTGTGAGTAAGCGAATGAATCTGTGGTGAAAAATGAATTGATTCGTCACAATTAGATCATTGTCGTCGATAACAAAAGCTTTGCAGTATAGGCCACCTATAACATAAAATTATCGTTAACATTTAACTGAAGAATAAAACCATCATAATCATCAGCAACAGGAAGACGACACCGCTGTTCGACATGGACCTCCCCTAAATATAAAACCCGATTACTTCATTTTAGTCAAGTAATAATAATAATAAATATCTATGGACTAATTACACCACGTTAGTCTACTAGCCCTGTGCTAAGTACCGTAAGGACTTGTGTTACGGGTATTAGACCACGGAAATATATTTAATATGTTTCATAAATTTAAGAAATTTTATATACCTATTCAAGATTTTTATTATTTAAATACATATAAATACACCGATAAACATCCATGACCTAGGCGGGATTCAAACCCCGCGACCCCTGGCGTAACATTCTCTGCTTATCCGAGCATTGTACCACTGTGCCAGCCTGGTCGTCAAACGTATTATTATAATTTTAAACTAAATTTTAAATTAAAAGTATACCAAGACTAAATACTACACTTCATACGTTAGTAACTAACCAGAGAAAGTAGAAAGCTACATACATTCATACATACATACATAAATATATACATTACCCTCTTCAGTTGGGTGATAAGCGATACCCTCTATGTAAACGATTGCGATATCAAGGTATCCGATGAAACTATATTGGGCTTCCACATAGGGATCTTCCTCAGCATAAATTCAGGTCCAAAAAGTGACCCTCCCGTGTGATTTGAGATTAGTCAGAGATAGTGCCACCCTGCATGCATGTATGTAACCGAATTGGGCCGGCACGACCGGGGAGGTAACTCTCGCTTACACGATACCGGCATAAAGTGATAGCTGTGCACGTTTCGTGCGGTGTGTAAGTAGCCGGTGGCCCATGGAGGTGGGAGGAGGAAGGAGGGCAAAGTGTCTGTATAACCTCGGTGCTGATGTCTATGGGCGTCGGTAATCACAACAATGGCTCTGACTGGTCATTTGCCCCCTTATATTATACAAAAAAAAGATGCACAAAGGTTTTATTAATGATTTTCAAATAATACTGTCCATCAGCTAACATCCACTCCACCTGCTTCTTGGATTGCGTCACCGTGTTGCCCCAGTACCTATGAGGACTTAAAATGATTACATTGTAAGTAACAATTTCAATTTAATGCTTACTAATATTATAAATGCTAAAGTGTGTTTGTTTGTTTGTCTTTCTTTCACATCAAATCGGATCAACGGACAGATGTGATATTTAGCATAGAGATAGTTGAAGGACTGTAGAGTGCCCCCGGCTCCTTTTTATCCCAAAAACCACGCGAACAAAGCCACAGGCAACAGCTAGTAATGTACATATAAAATATCACCATAACACATTTATCTCAATTAAGATTTGTTTCCATTAATTTCGTTGGCTACAACATCGAAGTGGGCGTATGAAAATTAACGAAAGATTTGTAAAACCATGTCGAAATTAAAATATAAGGATGGACGAAATATCTTTCAACTGCCAGTTTTGGAAGACCAGGGGAATGCTGGTGATTGCTGACATGCATCAGCATATTACTAAGGAAGGGCCCACGCGTCTAGCATCGCTCTTTCTAGACCAACGTTTTTTAGATGTTGAGACACGACGATTTCATCATAAAAAATCCGAGCAAGTCGAAAGGTCCGATGTCACTTTTAATCTGATGGGTATGTTTCTTTGACCCATGTTTACCATTGGATTTTATTTGTATATCTCATATATCAAATCCTTCCAAATCTTTTACATCCCTACTATATTAAAGAACAACTATATATATCTTAAACTATATAGTTGTATGACATTTAACAACAATGAAGTTCGTTAGTAATTTTACGCACGGTGTAATATTACGACGTATGAGGAGCTAAAGAGATTAGCAGAGGACAGGGACATTTGGAAAAGACTCCACCGACAAGAGCTCTTAAGCAAGAATAAGAAGAAGAAAATTAATAATACACCACTTTAGTCATGGCCAAGTGTGACATAAATGCGGGTTTAGGCCACAGTGCTATAAAGCAAATTTTCATTAATTACTTAACCAACATTCTTGTTCAACCAAAGTATATTTAATCTTTAATCGATGAATTATGATTTAGAAATTTTGCAAAAAAATCGTCGAGCAAGTTTCTCATACTCGTTTTATATTAATTAAATATGATTAATTGCATCTTTGACCGAATGGGGCACCAATAAGCGTCTAGTCTCTTAAATTTGTCCATTTAAAAGTGTAAATTGACAAGCCCAGAGCCAAAGATGTGATCTTGTCAATTAGCGAAACACGTTCGATTAATATTATGGATGGCGGTACACATATCGATTTTTTATGGGTATCAGTTTTCAATATAACGAAGCATTTTCATTTGAATGGTTTCAGATTTCCGATAATCAGTCATATAAATTTTATTTTAGGTACTTCTCTGCGAGATTAATTTATAATGTTTATGTTTTTAGTTTAAAATATGTTGTATTTATTATTATTTGTACATAATCATATTAAAATGTTATATGTATAAAATTGTACACGAATAAAATTGGAGTGTCTGACAGTGATTTCAAATTAAGTGTTTTCAAATAAAGTATGTAATTATTACTATACTAATAACTATACAATTATTTTTAAAATTTCTTTCTGTATTAGATATTGGTTGAACAGGATAATCTCTGGAACGGCTGGACTATAGATTGAACTTTCATAGAAAAATACAAATATTTATACGGCAGACATAGGTTGCATTTTACTTCTCTCTCTGATAGGTTAAAATATACTTACATATAGAAAGCCTGCTCATTTGCTCCTCTTTCTATGATTAAAGTATAAAAATGTTTAAAAAAATTTATAATTACCTTATGAAGACATATAAAATATTTACCAACTATCTTATATAATATATTGACGACCAGGCTGGTGCAGTGGTACAGGGCTCGGATAAGTGGAGCATGTTGCGCCAGGGGTCGCGGGTTCGAATCCCGCCTTAGTCATGGATGTTTATATGTCTATTATATGTATTTCTATAATAAGAATCTTATATATATATGTATATATATAACATTTCTTAAATTTATAAAACATATTAAATATATTCCGTTGTCTAGTACCCGTAACACAGGTCCTTACGGTACTTAGCACGGGGCTAGGCTAACGTGGTGTGTAAAACTCCACAAATATTTATTATTAGATATTTATTATATTCATTGGGCACTTTTTGTATGAAGAGAGTTATGAATTTGGAGGAAGCAAGGCGAGTGTGTAAGGATCGTGAAATGTGCTTCTGCATAATATCCCTCCCATTCTAAAAAATCGATATAAATTTCAACACCCTATTTCACCCCCTTAGGAGATGAATTTCTAAAAATCCTTTCTTAGCGGATGCCTACGTCGTAACATCTACCTGGATGCCAAATTTCAGCTTGACCCGTCTAGTGGTTTGGGCTGTGCGTTGATAGCTGGCTATGTCACGTTTGAGTTTTATATATATAGATTTACGTAAATAACAAAATTCCCAAAACTATTACATTTCTATCAAAGCCAAAAAAAACTATGTTAAAATCGATCTTAATCGACTTAACTGTCGATCTCGTCCGACGTCCCTATTAAGTGTCTATATTCGTATTAGTTAAGAAAACATCTCAATATGGGAGACGCTATTACAACTCGTAAAAACTCACTCTATAACGTCGGTGGCACTAATTTTTTCTCCCTACGGAACGCAGTCTGCTCGGTTTCATAATGGTATGCGTGCGATCATCTGGTGCTCCCATATTTACTTTTAATCTACTTTGAATGTGTAATAGGCACATTGCTGACATACACACAAGATCTAAGAAGAAGAAATCTATACTTGCATGAATCCCTACTAAAATAAATCTGAATGTAAGTTTTTTTTTTTTTTTTATTAATTTATTTAAGGTCGTTTTATAACAATTTGTAATGTAAGTTTGTTTGTTACGCTTTCACGCCAAAACTACTCAACCGATCATCATGCAACTGTCCACATAGGTTAGAGGTAGGTATTAGAAAGGAGAATGGATATTTATTTTAAAAAAAGAAAGAAAAGGCAGCGAGCAAAGCCGCGGGTAAAAGGTAGTTTTAAATTTATATAGAGGAAAGATATTTTGTTTGTATTAAAT
Source organism: Calycopis cecrops (assembly GCA_001625245.1). NCBI lineage: Eukaryota > Metazoa > Arthropoda > Insecta > Lepidoptera > Lycaenidae > Calycopis > Calycopis cecrops. The sequence continues at coordinate 277,758 of LUGF01039609.1, forward strand.
ACGCTTCAAAACTATTATTGGACCGATTTTGATAACTCTTTCACTAACGGAAAACAACATGATCAACAACATCGGAAAGTTACATAGGCTATATTTTATCATGATTAAACAATTTTTCACCCGATTGCTAAGGAAGGGTATATCTATTTCACGCGTATCTTGTATATATGTATGTGTATGTAACATTCTTTATTATTTTTGACGTCCAACGAAGTGGCCTCGGATCTGCTGGCTATAAAGAGGAACGAACAAAAAGCCACGTAGTACTTTCCCTATGCGTACTATTTTCCCCAAATGAAAGTACAAATTTTGCCGCTGTTTTTTCTCATTTGCACAGGTATAAAAGTATTCCTTCGACAGAGGTAGGAGGAAAAATGCTTTATGTAATATTTATCATAAAGTAATATGATAGTAATATTGATTTAAGCCTCACTTGAGACATACAATGAGTCACAACCTCAATTTATGTAAGTACAAGTATTATCATCATAAAGTTCTTACAAATAAAGTAGGTGTTGAAGTCTTTATGTGACTTTTAGCACAGGTTGTGTTGTCTTTATAACGTGTAAAGTATTAAAGTAATAACATCAACACTATTTACGTCGCATTTTATAATACAAGGAGGAACACGTGCAGTCAAAGCTTTGTGATGACTGCCGACGTTAACAGACTCGTGACTGTTTAGATGACTTGCCCTCCACCTCTCTTCTCGAAAGGGCCATCGGAAATTCATATATCGTTCGACAAGCGACCGCGTCGTTGTCACTTTGCAGCTTTATCATGTGAGAGGCATTATTGCACTACCTCTCATAAAAGTTTTTTTTTTAGTGTACCTACTGCCTAGGTGTGCTTGTTATTTGCCTAAGTGTGCAAATAACAGTTTGCTTCTACCATCCGCAATCCCTCAAGTAACCGTAGGGATAAAAACCGGCCAAGTGCGGCTTATAACCAGGTTAAAATTTCTAGTTTTTGGTACGCTGTAAGTTCTTATTCTTGTCAAATTTTATGATTCTGTGCCAACGAGAAGTACTCTATTGGTTTCAGGAAACGTACAATTATATGCACAATCTGTGCCTGTACAGCTTCAACTTTTAACTTTTAATCGCGTTGACTTACGGATGTAATGAAGATGCATGAAGATATTATGAAGACAATCAGATTTCAGTATTCGATAGACATTTCAGCTTGATCCTTTCACACGTTCGTGAGAAAGATCTTGACACACATAGGTACAGACGGACGAAGAACGAAGTAATACTATATGAGTTCCGTTTATTCTTTTGTGGTACGGAACCCTAAAAGCGACGAAATAAACTCATCTACGCTTACATTCTGGGTGGAGGTCCTGTTAGGGATCCAAATACATTCAGTCAGTACAATTCACAACTTAGGATACAGATAAGGTAAGTAAGAGGAAGTTCCATGCGACGTTGAGGCTAAGTTAAGCTGGCGCGAACGGGGTCCCACATCACCGCTAAAGGAGTAAGGGCCACCAAAAACTCGCAAATAGCACAAAATATGACAGCGTAACTAACACTTGGCTACGTCCGTCGCGAGAAGTGGGAAGGAGGTCAAATCATTTGTATAGCAATTATTCGCATCCTATGATACTCACCAATATTCTCTTTCTCGCCCTCACCCCTATATTACACAAAAATTATATAACACTTATTTCAAGTATTTCTCTGATTAATTTGATAAATAAACGAAATTCGAAGTGTCACTAGCATGAATAAACCACTTAGCATCAATTACTGACCACATAACCTGTGTGTTTAAGGTAAAGCGTGCATTATTTGACGTCTCTCGCATATTATGAATACCTGAGCGAGCGTTAAATAGAAATGGTTTGGATTCATCCAATTTGTACTGAGATTCCATTTCAGTAATAGAACGCGACCATGATATGTCGAGGATGCTCTTGAATTAACATTGTTAAGTGTCAGTGCACTTGTGGCATCACAGTGTGTTCAGCTGGTATGCAGAATTAGTAGCGGTTTGTGTAATTTCTGGAAACCTGTAAGACGAAGTTGGGGGAGGGGGATTAGGGGGTTATGTTAGGGCTATTAAGCTAAGGGTAAGAGCCGAATTTGCTTACGTAGAACTTAGGAGCGACTAAATATGAAACTTTAATTGCCTAGGCCGATGCTCTAAAATCTAGAATCTGGATTGTAGATCTCTCGACACAGCAGAGAAACAAAATGAGTTCAATACTGCTGCCAAGGCTTGCAAGACAACGATAGAGTCAGTCATATCTTTTCAGTTCATCATCTCAGTCATAGTCTGATTGAGACTGAGTAGAGCTGAGATTTACCTCACCTTTCGATTTGTCGTCAAGCTGGTTAAGAAGAATTTCTTCCGCTTCTCACTGTTACCGATATTGAAACTAGATGGGTTAACAGAAAGAGAATTTATTTAACAACCTTGTTGTGTATAACCACCATAATGATGACCCATGGAGGTGGGAGGAGAAAGTAGGGCAGCACATATGTATAGCCTCTATGCGGATGTTTGTGGGCGTCGGTAGTCATATAAATGGCTCCGGCTGCTCGTTTGCCCTCCTATATCATAAAAAAAAAATGCGTGTTTTGGCTTCTAGTGACTAAACACTACAACTACTCCTAATATGCTGTACTACGGGGCTTCTATAGCTGTTATTCGAAAACGACAAAAACAGATCCTCAATAGTAAAAAGTAGATGTGATCAAAGTGTGAAAGACGTGACGCAACGCCAGGAAAAATACTAAAAATGTGGGCTCCACAGTTATCTCTTGTAATAACTCGCCTGTATTTGCTATTCCTGGAATAAGTCTCTAAAACATGAAAGTGTAACCAATACTCAAACGGAAGGTCCAAGGAACGAGAAGAAAGTCTTATCATTTATAAAAAACGTAATGAAACGACGTCTTCTTGTATTAGATAGACTCTTGTAAGCGTTTAAAGACCTAGCTGTAAATTTGTTTGTAGTAAAAAGAGGTAAATGTATTAGTAAACGAAATAAAACGTGAACGGTGACGGTAGATCGCGTTGAAACAACTTGATCCACACTCCTATTTTCTATGTCCTTATTCCAATCTGATCCTCCGATTGTGTAGTACAACGTTAAGAACCAAACGGAATGAGACCAATAAGAAAGCGAACGTAAGATAAGCCTGAGATACAGCTCCACGTATTGAGTAACATGTAAACAAACCTTTTTAGAGCCGTCGTCGCACTGGTCGGACGGGCTCCGCTAAATTAGACGCATCTAGATTTCCCCCTTTCTTGTGTTTCGCCAGTACGCACTATTTGTAACGCGAGGGGCATTGCAGCAATGTTGCTATTGAATGGACCACTTAGGCTTCGATTTATTGTAGAGTAGGTATAGCTTTATGAATAACATTATAGAGAGTCACTTTAGGAGCAAAAATCTGGTTAAATTCTAATATTTTTGGCTTTAATTACATGTCGCACATCATGACTTTGCTTTTTTGCTTTTGCTGGACATGATCATAATGACTACAGAAACGGCTATTTCCAACTAGTGGTTGAACTGGTTCTGAATATATGCTAGTGTAGCATATATTCAGAATCTGCCGTCGATTTCATCTGGGAATCTTTCTATCACCGACACACGTAAGTGTATCGAGACTACGACTACTACTACGATGAAATCTGGAAGGTCATAGACCTCTCCATTACACATTCATTCACAGCAGCACCTATGTCACTAGCAGTTATCTACCGCCTAAGAGTTTCACCCTATTCAGTATTGTGGGATGAAATCCCTTCGACTTCGCGATTCCCTGGCCAGTATTGACAATAATAATTAATTAGCTCGCATAATAGTATGCATCCCTCCTTTCTACGCGAGATCCCTTCTCTGTCTCCCTTTCGACCCCAAACTTCGTCTTGTCGTCCGGCGAGCATTCATATCAATACGATAAAGCTGTAGGTACTTAAATTCTCTTTCCTTCTACAGCGTAAGCCTTTCTGTGGACCAACACTTATGTGTAGGTTCTAAAATATACTTCTCTGTCAAAATGTAAGTCTTAGATGTCAACCCGGGGAACGCGTTTTTTTTTTATGATATAGGAGGGCAAACGAGCAGCCGGAGCCATTTTCATGACTACCGACGCCCACAAACATCCGCATAGAGGCTATACAGATGCGCTGCCCTCCTTTCTCCTCCCACCTCCATGGGCCACCACTTACACACCGCACGAAACGCGACAGCACAGCAGTCACTTTACGCCGGTCTCGTGTAAGCGAGAGGTACCTCCCCGGTCGTGCCGGCCCAATTCGACTGCATGCAAGCATGCAGTGTGGCACTGCCTCTTACTTGCGTGGGTTACAGGTTCCTCTTTTTTCTTGTATAGAGAATTGAACTAAAGTTCCTTGATCAATTCTCTACATTACAATCGCTACTTACCATACATGCTAGTATTGTTTTACAATAAAAAGACGGACACAGAATAAATCTAAGTTTGATAAAAACATCTACATTTATCAGCATTACAATAAATATTAATGTTCCACTTATAGGGTGTTCGCATGTTGGAACAATTATCTAGACTACCAATAAGGCTGTTCGCGGGCCACTATATATTAATTACTGAGTAATTAACATTAAGTTATAGCGAAATTATGTCAGTATTATATCTGCGAGCCATTAAACCTGCGATATTGAGTGAACCGGATAAGACGTTAGGATATGTTTGTTAGGGAATTAGGTTCTAGTTGGTACTTTACGATCTTATTTAGATATCAATGCAGTGATTATACAATATTTTATAATCAAAATATTATATTATTATACAGCCCTTTGAATTTAAATACAATAGTAGAGTTTGCAAGACCGATTGGGTAGTAGGTAGTAATGCAGCAATAAACACACATTTGTGTCTATTTTGAGTATTGTGTCCCCCATTTTCCATTTTTTATTATCTCATCCAAGTTAATCTATGTCAAATAAAATACTCAATAAATACATTACTTTTCATTTATACAATAAAATCCCGATATTTCATCCACTTTTAAGCGTGAAAAGTCGGGATTGAAATATAACCAAAACCTCAATCACCAACCAACCAAATCAATTAAAAACAATAAAAAGCTGTAATTAGTTTCTGACCAAGATAACAACGTATTCAAGATTTTTCCTAATAGGAACTCTCCCAGAGTTCTGATTATTATTACTCTCTTTTTGCGCGCTGTTTGTGTTCTAAATTCAGACCTAGATATATATTGCCCACTTTAATTTTATTCGTCAAGCATCCCATTAGCAGCTAGATACAACAATATGGTTACAAATTCTAATTATGTACGGCATATTCAAATCAGTATTGCGTCTCGCCGGACGGTTAGGTACCCGTTCGGTACTCGTGTAGGAAGAGGCTTTCACTAGACCCTATATTACTCAATTACTGCGTCCACACTGCTGTGTGTGTAATTTATAAGACCTGGTGAATTTGCATCGCCGATCTGGCACAGGATTGAGGCACGATTGTTTTCTAATTAGTTTATAAATAGCTGGCATAGATGACGGGGAATACTGAATTTAGAAATGCTAATATAGTAGTATAATGGTGGACCTAGGTGATGCCATGTTGGTAAAAAATGGCGATTTTGCTCACAGACTTCGGTAAGAGATAATGACCTGCATTAGAGATGAAGTGAGTGTCCTGTGATCCACGGGAGGGGGAGAGGAGAGGAGAGGAAATGCTCCATACTAATTAATAAAATGAATAAAAAATTAATAAAATAATAAAGTACTAATTGTGCGGATGTCTGTGGGCGTCGGCGGTCATCAAAAGCGTGTTTGTCCCCTTGTACTATAAGTAAGTTATGAAATAGGATATACTTCATATCCTCCTTTAGATACATTAACAACTGACACATTATAAAAATGCTTGGTAGTTTTTCACAGGAGACACATTCACTAAGACACACAAGACTTTATTAAATTTTTCATTTAGAATAAACGCCACACTGCATAACAGAGGTACCTACTGCCACGCTGCATCATGCATGCATGTCATGCAGCCGAATTGGGCCGGCACGAACAGGGAGGTACCTCTCGCTCACACGAGACCGGCGTAAAGCGACAGCTGTGCTGTCACATTTCGTGCGGTGTGTAAGTAAGCGGTACCCTATGCAGGTGCGAGGAAAAAGGAGAGCAGAGCATCTGTATAGCTTCTATGCGTATAACTATGGGCGTCGGTAGTCATAAAAATGGCTCCGACTGCTCTCGTTTGCCTCCCTATACCATAAAAAAAACGATTTACTAATTGAATTACAAGATCAGGAAAGTTGTCTAGCGGCTGCTTGCGCTTAGGAAGAGTGATTCTCAAGCTTTGACCAGGTGGGATGACTAGGCATTGACGTGACAGATCTGGGGCAGCTTCCTCATGCTCGATGATACTTGTGCTGATTTAACTTGGTTACAGTTACGTTTGTGTCAAAATCAATTGATACGCCACTGAGAGCTAGAACTTGTGGTAACACTTATTCTATTTAACTTATTCTAAATAATGAAATTAAAATTGTGATTTTTGGCATTCAGATATAGCAGTAACGAAAGAAGACAAGTAAATAAGTCGATAAAAAGCTATGGACGATTCTGCCTAAGAGGGATTGAAGCTGAATTGCGCCGACACGGCCGTGGAGGTACCTCTCGCTTACATGATACCGGCGTAAAGTGACCGCTGTGCTGACACTTCACCCAAAAACGATAGCAGTAACGAGAGAAGTCAAGGGATTAAGTTGGCAAAAAGCCATTCATGATTCCGAAGAGGCATTGAAGCTGAATTGCGCCGGCACGACCATGGAGGTACCTCTCTCTTACACGATATCGGCATAAAGTATCTGCTGCAAGAAATTAAATTGGCAAAATTCACGATGCCGAAGAGGCATTGAAACTAAATTACGCAGACTCTACCAGGGAAGTAGAAGTAAGAAGACAGTACCTACCACCTTTCATAAATGATACCCTCGCTAAATGACAGCTACGCTATTCTATACGTTTCCGATTGTCAATTGGAGTAGAGGACGGAGCATAACAATTATACGTCAGCATACGCTCCAGTACTCCTGTCTATCTGTTTGTCCTCTTTTTACTATGTATAAAATTCTGGTTGGTCGAATTTTGACAGGCGAGACGTGTCAAACAAAGACAGTCGTGTCGTGCGTGAAGCGAGCCCGCGTCACGTGGATTAGTGTGTGGCCCGCTGTGCTCTCGTACGCGATAAACTAACCGCAAACTCATGTCGCGACCCGGGGGTCACGCGCCATCGCTTTGTTCCACGCTTGTGATAACCCCCGGGTGATGGACCGCGGGCGTTGTAGGCGACGCCCTGTTGCTACCATACTTGTTACACGACTACCTGGTCTAGCGGTACGTTCAGCCTCAGCTGATAGTTGAAATGTTTTTCCAAAGCAACAAGTGTTACTAGATATTTTGCAGTTTTTAAGAACAATCTGAATAGTGTTTTTAGATATTCCCAGTTTTTAATATCTGTGGACTGTGGACTTTAAGGATTATGTAAAGTCCTTGGTTTCTGTCGCATCAAAAAGAGTTATGGATTTTTTACCCTTCCTAATAATAGTGTCGAAGTGGGAAATTTGCGGTGATACCCGTCCGTGCCTTGAAGAGCACGTCACCCGTCGGTACTAAGTTTGATTTCTCTCCGATCCTATCCGACTGCCGTCCAATCCACAGAGTGGAACAAAGAAACAGAGCGTGCTTTGGCGTAATCGCAGCCACTTTGGACCGATGTACCTATTTTAATTCTAAATAGATCCCGTACATTCGGCCTCTTTAGAAATATCCGTTGTTGTCCTAATTTATCAGGCAGGACATTATTATATTTATTAGTACTCTACATCCTAGTTCCATTTGAATTAACAAGTATTCTGCATCTCACCTCCATTGATCATTGAGGACCTTTGAGGTTGAACCATATTGAGATTTTATAATATAATCCAAATCGTAGTCCTAGTCGGAATGGTAGTCAGATAGTTGTTGGATTGGAGATCCGCTAGGGTTGACAGATACTTCTTCTATTTCCGTATCCAAATGCTGTCCCAACGGAATAGAAGAGTAAGGAAATAGAGAGTGTAAAATCTATGTTATATAATCTTTTCGTCCCCTCTCAAGCATTGTCAAAAGTCCTATGTTATTGGTTTTTGGATTGTTCGGACCTTTTTAAGAAACGACTTCGCCCGTGGTAAAAAAATAAGGTGTAAATATATAGCAGTATAGTGCCGCCAAACATACTTCTTCGTCGTGTCTCTTGCACAACTTTAAAATAAAAATCATGTTTGTTTTCGAGTCGCGTGTCGGAACTGACCCAAACATAATGCCTTTTTTTGACGCAGGGCAAATGCTTTTAGGCACCGTCCAACCGGCTCTGGATGAGCCGGAAGGGTGTGTCGGACTCGGCAAAATACTAGTGCCTACACTAATGATTGCTGCTGTAATCATTAGTCTAGGTGTAGTAGAATTTTGTTTTTTTTTCTTGGGGAAATATTTTACGCCCAACACCGGATTTGGTTGGGATCCGGTGGGTGAGGCACTCACGGATGAGCTGAATACCCACTAAAAGCCAGCTGCTGTCATCTGCTTTTCAGTCAGCAACAAGACACTTCGGGCAATTGCCAGTCCCTCCTTAGCTTAAATTTCGGTTACTATGCAGTATGGTACAAGCTCTTACTAAAATATGTTGAGGAATAAAAAATACTGCTGTAGTCTGAATCCAGCGTTGAATTGTAATAAATTAATAAATGTAAGTGTAATACCTTAAGCATATGATAGTCCACACAGTAGAAATATCGACAACAGAGATTACCTTGCGAGTACGGTTATACAACCCTACGAACCGTAATATCCGTTGTATCTGTAGTGTTGTACCATTGTATCGAGTAATACTTAGCGCCGTATCTAGTAGGGCGGCGGGATCACCAGCTGAGCCGTATCGGCCGGACGGCGATATTTCACCGCCCCTATCACCTGTCACATCGGACAAGTGTTGCGCGTACAGAGTGCATCAGCCGTACCGGCGTACCAGCGTACCAGTACGGCTTGTCTTGTATCTAGTGTGCAGGAGTCTTTACACGGGCTGTGTTTTTGTGTTGGCTCTGACTTAGATACCGTTGTTTAATTTAAAATTATTACAACCGTACGTTAAACACTGAGGATTCTAGTGATAAAAAACAAATAAAACAATTCTTTATGATATTTCTTAAATTATATTACATTGACTTGTTAAGTTATTGTACCTACTAACTTTCTACGTCTAGTATGTGGGTCCCAAACATGTTCTTAGTAATCTATGATATAAAATAACTATCCTAATTCCCCAAGTTTGATTACATCAACTTTAATTGATTGGCGACAATTATTTTGTGAAAAAAAGACAATTGAAATTTTGTAAAACAAACTATGGATTTCATTTTTTAATAATTTATCAACATAAACGCTCTTAGTTTTATATTTCTCAAAATCCATTTTAAAATTACACTTTTATATTTTTTTTACAGAACATGTAATGATACAATATCTTCCCACAAGAAAAGATGATTGACAAACATTTAAACATTAAATATTGCCAAGATGAGGCGTCTCGCTGTCACATCAGTCGTATTTCACAACGGAACAGCTCCGTTTTGCATACATCTCCATACCCCAGCATCCCCGTGTCATCCGAGCTTTCAAAACTTAGCTCCACTTACCCATAAGAAATATTTATAACTCTTTGTATGCAAATATACAAATGCATCCCGTAGGGTTGGCGACTGTCAATTTTATTGAAATGATACTGAGGTGCGGTGAAAGTGACGTTTTTTTTTTTTTTTTTTATGATATAGGAGGGCAAACGAGCAGCCGGAGCCATTTTCATGACTACCGACGCCCACAAACATCCGCACAGAGGCTATACAGATGCGCTGCCCTCCTTTTTCCTCCCACCTCCATGGGCCACCGGCTACTTACACACCGCACGAAACGCGACAGCACAGCTGTCACTTTACGCCGTTTATCTACCGTCTTGTCCAGTTGAGGTTTCCGTATTTATAGATGACGCTTGCTAACAAATCAGCGTAAAATATCAATTGATTCTATAACATAATATAATAGTTCGTAAGTAATGACCATAAGTTTAGTTTAAAAATGTTTTTCCTTAAAAAATGCTTACATAATTTTAGATATCATCTACACAAACAGTCTAAAAGGTTAAAATGTAATGTCCTGCGCCAGTTAAGCTTACTTGAGCATTCGATAATACTCAGAAGTTAACACACAACACAAAACACAACACAGAATAGATTTTTTAGGAAAAACTATAACATTTCTACCTTCTCTTCCAGGTCAACGTCCTAGCAACGAAGTCAAGGTCCTTGGTTTACAGACTAAAGGCAATTTGTCTCCCCAACAAATCTGCAAAAAAAAACTCTATTATTAGGTGGGTGGTTACTAAGTAAGTACTGAAAAGCCTATATTGGATTGCTATTGAAATGTGTTTACCTCCTCCCATACTATCGGCCTCCGGGAACTCACAAAGCAAAAAAAAACTTGTCAGCATGGCTGTTA
>LUGF01039609.1:294093-322165 GCA_001625245.1 Calycopis cecrops
CGTATTTCTATAATAATAGCTATCTTGAGAGACACGAGCAACACTCGTATAATAGGCCAGATAAACTATTTAAGTACCAGTGTGTTCTTTATGGCACTGTTAGTTAGGGATTTCCTAGTTTGGACGGGGCATGCGACAGATGGTCCCCAGCACAAAGGTGCCAGGGTAATTGCTTATACGTAAGGTTATCATCGTATGTTCCGAGTGAAATATATTTGTTGCCGTGAGAAAATATAGCTTGGAGAATCGATACTTTAAATCGATTATTCGTTGGGCTTGTAAATTACTGCGGGATTTATTAGTTGTCAGCGATGTCAACGTGTGGTTTATCCTAATATGTAAATGCTAGAGTGTTTGTTTCTTATGGTTTAATGTCTAAGGTTAAAATTAAAAAGCTATTACGTCTAAGATAAAAATAAAAAAAAATTAATGAATTGTGGAGACAATAGTTTTTTAATGACTACAAGCAAAGTAATTTTTGTTATTGATTTTTTTATTTTATGCAAATTTTAACCAAATTATAACAATTTATGGGCATTGGGTTCTTAACCACCTTGTTTTCACTGACCAGAGTATTCATAATCTAGGGGTACTTCTCGGTTCTTCATCGGAGAAGTACCCGCTATGAAGTGATTGACCACATCATGTAGCAAACTATATTTATGGGTACATTTTTTTGGGATAAGGGGCAAGCGAGCAGATGATAGATGACTACCGCCGCCCATAGACTCACGAATCTGCAGGAGCGTTGCCGGCCTTTTAAATAATAATAAGGCCTTTTCTTGAAGAACCTCAGGTCGTATAGATTCAGAAAAACCGATTGTATCAGATAGTTTCAAAATTATGTTGGGCGTGGTAAGTAATTACGCCTGAAACGCACGGTTGTGGACTTTGGGACATCTAGGTGGTGGCGGTGTAACTTGGAGTTCTGCCGCGATGTCTTAGAGTGAAACTTCGCTTATATACAAATATTGTAATAGTACAAACATTTGTGGCTGTATCAGACATCAGTCGTTATACTAAAAGCTCCGACTGCTCGTTTGCTCGTGCAATCGGTGGGAATTGTATGAGTAGCAGAAAATACTTATGATAATACACTATATTCAATAGTGAGTTCCATTATCGAATTTACCAACCTAACAATTAGCGCCTGATACAGCCCCCCTCAGATTGACCAGAGGCACATTGATTGGTGACCAGGAGCTGGATCAAAACCTTAACCTCTCCAAGGAACCTGATGTTAGTAGGCACTTGAATACTTCCACGGACCTTAAGTTCAAACCAGTCCATAGTTCTTCATTAAAAATCAAATTTTCGCCGACGGCTTAACAAAGACATTTTGTTGTACGCCAAGCCTGCTACGCCGATTTTGTACTACATGCACGCAAGTTTAGCTACAAACAGTTTGTCTTCACATACCTACATCCACACTTTTTATTAGCCTGCTTGATTTAAGCGACTTATCCTTAGTACTGACTGGTGCTGCTATTACAACTAGTTACTAAGCTAAACAGCCAAGAAACTTTAAATTGACACAAAAAAATGTAAAATTATATTGCACTTAAAAGCAAAGCTCTTGTCAGTGCATAAGGCTTTACAATAAATATTCTATAAGACTTGACATACCTACACCTTATCCGCCAATTTCACAAACGGTACAGTGTACACCCGCTGAATATATACGTAATACTCAATAATAATTACGCAAATAGCGTGTTTAACCACATAAGTACAACATTACAATAAATAGTAAAAATCCTAGCGAGCGTGGGGGTAACAGGCCGCGTCCCGGCTCCCGACTGCGAGCCCCCGGCGGAACAACAGCCGGCTCCCGGCCTGATAAATCTCTGCATGTTTTACCATGTATAGTGTTGACGTAAACCTTGCTCTTTGTTACTTTGTTAAAAATCGTTCGTAGGCGGTCGTGTGCGTGCGTAAGGGAGTTTCTATGTTCCCAGCTACAGTCTATGCGGATCGTTTTTTTATTGATGGTGGAAGGTGGTACATTTACCACCTACCACCATGCTCATTGAGCAGTCGGAGCCATTTTCTAGACACCCCATCGACGTAGAAGTTATACAGATGTGTGGCCCTCCTTCTTCCTCCCCCTCTATGGCTAAGGGAGGTAATGTTCTTCGAGTGTGTGAGGACTGAGGAGGTTTTCATGTTCCCTACTGTCTGACTGTTTTGACGACCAGGCTCGCGCAGTGGTTCAGGGCTCAGATAAGCGGAGCTTGTTGCGCCAGGGGTCGCGGGTTCGAATCCCGTCTTGGTCATGGATGTTTATCTATGTGTTGTATGTGTTTCTATAGTAAAAATCTTAAATATATAAAACTAGCTTCCGCCCGCTGCTCCGCCCGCGTGGATTTCGGACTTCAAAAATGATTCAAAATTTTAACTTATTATGTTATTCTGATATGAAAGCTATATTACTGTAAAGTTTCATGAAAATCCGTTCAGTAGTTTTTGTGTGAAAGAGTAACAAACATCCTTACAAACTTTCGCATTTATAATATTAGTAGGATTTCTTAAATGTATAAAACATATTAAATATATTCCGTTGTCTAGTACCTACCCGTAACACAAGTCCTTATGGTACTTAACACGGGGCTAGGCTAACGTGGTGTGTAAAGTCTACAGATATTTATTTATTATTATTTAGTTGTTGTTTATAGTATAGTGGAGCAAATGAGCAGTCAGAGACATTTTCTCAAATCGATGGATTTTAACGAATGCAAGGTTCAATCAATTAGATATTTGACTTATCTATTTCATTAGTTAAGCAGTTAATTATTACGAGGTAATTATTGTCTTCAGCGTCAATAATAGTAATTTAGTATGAATATGTATTACTAGCTGTGCCCCGCGGTTTCAACCGCGAAATCCATATAAACTTCAACACCCTATTTCACCCCTTAGGGGTTGAATTTCTAAAAATCCTTTCTTAGCGAATACCTACGTCGTAACATCTACCTGGATGCCAAATTTCAGCTTGATCCGTCCAGTGCAGTGGTTTGGGCTGTGCGTTGATAGCTATGTCACGTTTGAGTTTTATAAGTATATATAGATAGACAATACAACGTATATTTTTTGGAAACTCTACTAACGTCCTCAAAAAAAATATAGAAGTAGATTTATGATGTTATTCGAATTTCTAATTTTCGGCGGGGAAAGTTTTAGTAAAATGTCCTCATCGGCCAATAACGTGCATTGGATTTAAGGGTTGATGTTTTTTTTATGGTATAGGAGGGCAAATGCCGATCGTGTTTTTATTGATAGGTGGTGAATGAGCAGTCGGAGCCATTTTCATGACTACCGACGCCCACAAACATCTGCATAGTGGCAGTACAGATGCACTGCTCTTCTTTCTTTTCCCACTTCCATGGGCCACCGGTTACTTACACACCGCACGAAACGCGACAGCACAGCTGTCACTTTACCTCGGTCTCGTGTAAGCGAGAGGTAGCTCCCCGGCCGTGCCGGCCCAATTCGACTGCATGCAAGCATGCAGTGTGGCACTACCTCTTACCCTTAATCCCTTCTCTGATGTTAGGCACTTCGCTACTACTTAAGTGTAGCCCGTCTGATTTTGCTATAATGCGTGAAATACTTATCAAATATTATTATATATTACAAAAAATACTGGATCCAATTGTCCGTTTGTCCGATCGGAGAATAACGGAAGACGGAGTGTTGGACGGTCTCCAACCCGGTAGACTGACGAGTTGGCGAAGGTGGCGAGGAGTCGCTGGATGCAAGTGGCTAATTATAGTGGCTTGTGCTCTATCGGGAAGGCTTATGTTCAGCAGTGGCCCTCGGGCTGCTTATAATATTTTTTTATGGTGTAGGGGGTAAACGAGCAGTCGGAGCCATTTTCATGAGTACCGAAGCCCATTGACATCCGTATAGAAACTACACAGATGGGCTGCCCTCCTTCCTCGTTCCACCTCTATAGGCCTCCGGCTACTTACACACCGCACGAAACGCGACAACACAGCTGTCACTTCACGCCGGTCTCGTGTAAGCGAGAGGTACCTCCCCGGTCGTGCCAGCCCAATTCGGTTGCATGCCAGCATGCAGTGTGGCACTACCTCTTACTAAAACACCTAGTGATCCGCCGTCCGTAAAAGTAACATATGAACATGAAAGCTTATTACACAGACACATTTTAATTTATAACAAGACTGGCTGCGCCCCGTTGTTTCACCCGCGCAAATTTCGATCTCGTGGAAAATCATCCCATGGCATCCCATAGGAACATTTTTTCGGGATAAAAACTATCCTTTGTGTTAATCCAATTTACACTCCATGTGTGTGCCAAATTTCAGGAAAATCGGTTCAGTAGTTTTTGCGTGAAGGAGTAACAAACAAATAAACAAACTTTCACATTTACAGTATTAATAGGATAAGATAGTTATTAAAATTTTAAATGTACAAAGTCCAGGGCCACACACAGAAGTCTCAGATTTCTATAAACGCAAGATGCGACCACAATCAGCCACTTATCTAAAGCGGAAGAATTATTTAGTCCGAAATGGGTTTGTGACAAAATTATTTGGTTTTGTCCGTACACTTGCTGTATCATGACACGAGTAGCATCGGATATGGTATGATCTGATAGCCGTACCCGCAGTGGAAGCTATCACGACCATTATCTCCCACTATTTTCTCATACAATCATGACGCTAACTTTAAAAGTAAATGTGTAAAATGTTTTTTCGCATCTTGTCTTTTTGCCATTTATATTATGTTCGCAGTAACGGTTGAGGGTTTGAAATATGCCAAGATAGATCTTTTTTAACTTTATTAAAGAGTAAACAAGTATTGAAGAGTGAAAAAAAAATTTTCTTGAAACCATATTTTACTAAAAGCCGGTTGCTGCGGCTCACTCACATCACTAACTCTTAAAAAATAGTAGATAAAGAGATAATTATTAATTAACGTATCGTATTAACCTATCACCTAATGAAAAGAAAAGAAACAAAGAAAAGAAAAAATAGAATATGATAAAAGTAAGTAAAAATATTTCCTATTAATATTTTGAATGCGAAAATTTTGTAAGTTTGCTTGTTTGTTGTACTCCTTTACGCAAAAACTGTTAAACCTATTTACATGAAATTTGGCACACATTTAAAGGGTAACTTGGATTAACACATTGGATAGTTTTTATTCCGAAAAAATGTTCCTACGGGATGCCATGGTATGATTTTTTATTTTCCATGGGATCGAAATTGACCATTTTTGACATATTGTAATAAACCGAGGGGCGCAGCTAGTAATAGAATAAAAGTTAACTTACAGAAAAAGTAACAAAAAAGTTGTCCTACGCCAAAAATGTGAGTCTTGTTCATCGATAGATTTGACTGCAGCCTTGTTTCGTATATATAAATGGTCACATTTTTCTGTTTTTCCACAAATAAATAATGCTGACTTAACGCGCCATACAATCGACTACGAAGACAAAGATGAACATTTTGAATTAACTAGTAGCATATTTCTAAATGTTTCGAAAAATATTTGGACAATGGTTCGAGACTTTTAGAAATAAACTCACCATTTATAATAAAAAAATAACACATTTGTATTTAGATAAGAGCTATACCTACGTAGGGCCTGGAATGGCCTAATTACATGAATAACTATCCCAATTAGCCATATCCTTATTTGTTACCTCACCAAATCTCCATAAACATCACATAGACGTCTATAAGCCTCATATTAATTCAGTATGGGCTTCGTTAAGCCAATCTGAATTAAAATTCAGCTCACGATAGCAATTTAGCCCATCAGTCCAACTCCACTTTACCTATATTTAAATCACTTCGATATAAATCTTAATGCGAAACTAAGTAAATGAAAACTATTTGTTTCGATTTAATGAATGGCGTAATGTTTTGGTATTTTGAATGACTTGTGGTCTAGTGGTAAATGGTCTCGGGTTCGAATCTGAGGGTTCGAAACTGTGGGAAATTAAGGAGTTGGGTGTTACACCCCCGTACCTCAAAGAGCACGTTAAGCCGTCGTTCCTGCGCCTGATTTCTCACCGGTCGTGTCGGTTTGCCGTCCTATTGGAATATGAGAGTGAGGGAATAGAGAGTGCACTTGTGTCTGCGCGCATACTTGTGCACTATTATATGTCCTGCGCAGATGGCTCTAAGGAGACAACCCTTCAGCTGAAATCAACTAGGACGACATTATTATTATTATTTATTTGCGTCATGTGACGTGCTCTCCGAGGCACGGGGCACACCACCAACTTCCTGACTCCGGACTGTTATTAGAAATTGAAAAATACCAATAACAATTTTTGGTCCGAAACGGGATTCGAACCCTCACGTCTGTGGTTGAACACGCTTACCACTAGACCACGAGGCATGCAAAAGAGAAGAACCTTCTGGGCTGTCTACTTGCATTCGTGTGATTCCGCTGCCACTTTTATAGCTGGACATCCATGTGACAACTACGCGTTTTGTGCAGTTTCCGAGCAGCCGGTTGTTCATAGGAGGGAAGGAGGGGAAAGCATCTGCGTAGATGTTGTGCGGATGTCTGTTGGCATCGGTAGTCAAAAACAGGCTCAAATTCGATTTCCTAGGAAAAAAAACTATAGATATTAGCACAACTGGAAGTCACGACAAATCGCGAGAGAACAGTCCCTTACACAAAATGGACACAATAATTCAAATTTATTAGAGCACTCTCTCCATAGAGGCGATATCTTTGTGGCGGCCATTGTTTATCTGCCTCGGCGTGGGGTCGTCCAATAAGGTAGCGGGTTCGAATCCGCGCCACTACCGTTATACCGGCTTTGTGATTGAGTTCGCTTACCATAACACGTGTTGGGTTATCTACCATTAGCCGCATCTAGCCAGCTTGTTATAATACGCTATTAGTGGCGAATTATTGAAGTTATATCTCATAGTTAGCCGCTTCTTGTCTAAGTAGTTATGGTACGGTAGCCCATAGAAAATTGAACATAGTTTCATTCAAAAATAAAAGAGGAAATAAAATATATACATATACTAAAACTGTAGAAGATTTTTGTCAGTGTGCGGTTTTCACACAAAAACTAGTAGGGACTGGACGGATTTTGATGAATTATTTTTTTGTTATATAGCTATTATTATTAGGTAACATAATAATAGGCTATAAGTGATCAACATAAACAATGCTGCAGACGGTATTTCGACTTGAAATACACTATTGTAGGGTAAAGTCACGGTAGTACCCTCTCGAAGAAGACCTTGTCGTGGAGGAGGGGCTTGCGTGCCTCTCAAGGCTTTGCCGGACAGGGCTACCCGTACCGGACAGGTTTGGGGGAAAAGCCAGATTAAGACCAGCTTTATCGGGAGGTGCTCCATCCATCCCTTTGAATCAGCAGATGGCGGCGTGAAATTAGACGAGCTGCGTGGCGTGCTCCGTTAAAACATTCGGACCAGGTATCAGTATGGGAACCTGACCCCATTGCACGGGTCCAACGTTATAGTAGGGGCTGTTCAAAGGCAGCCGGACAGTCCCCCGGGAGAAATCTGGCCTTTTCAGCGTACGTAGTAGCCATAACAGGATGGATTCGGGTAACAGATAATCGGTAATATTTAAGTTCAGGAACCCATGATGGTTGTGATTGCCATTGTGTCTCTTATCACGGCTTTTATGATATTATGTTATTTCCATAAAGATGCATTCAAAACATTTTTTCTCATATAGGTATTTGTGATGGCTTAAGTTTACGCGAATGTTACTTTTCTTTTTACGCGAATGTTACTTTTTTTTACGCGAATGTTACTTTTTTTACGCGAATATAACGTACACAAACTATTCTAGCTGTTTTTCGATATATTCAACAATTATTTAACAAGCCTGACGTTTCAGGAACTTCTGGGCACCATGGACTAATATGACAGATGCCCCGATGTCACAAGTTATTAAATGTTCCCCAATGTTTATATTTTTTAAGTTGTAGCGAATGCCTTATTTTTTTAAATGAGCTAAATGCTATTAATAAAATATAATATCCTCCTAGCCGATTTCGGCTACGGCGGCCGTCTCTATAGAGACGAGCCAGATGTGCAGGACATATTATAGTGCACAAGTGTGCGCGCAGACACAAGTCTATCTATTCTCTCACTCTCATATTCCGATGGGACGGCAATCCGACACGACCGGTGAGAAATCAGGCGCAGGACCGACGGCTTAACGTGCTCTCCGAGGCACGGGGGTGTATCACCGCCAACTTCCTGACTCCGGACTGTTATTAGAAATTGAAAAATCCCAATAACAATTTTTGATCCGACCCGGCATTCGAACCCAGGACCTCACGTCTGTGGTTGAACACGCTTACCACTAGACCACGAGGCAGTTTAAATAGAGTAGAATTTTATTTAGCTAATACACACTTTTATTACTTATATTGTAAGTACTACTTGTTATGTTATTTAGGGATAATACTAGGCACTTGTGTATTACAATAACAGGTACAAGTAGACATCGACAAATAAAGTATTTCGTTAAAATAAAATAATATCTTATTATAATAAAATATTAATAAATAAATGACTAAATAAATGACTAAACTTTAATAACGTGATAGCATAGATGTCACTTCACGCCAGTGGCAAGTGGGCGAGAGGTACATACCCTGTCGTGCCAACATGTAACAAAAGCAAATCCATTAGGGGTCAATTACGTATGTAAGGTCTCAGATAAAGCCATCGGTCAGCTGTGACGAGGGTACACTAAATCAAGTTAGAAAGGCGGACGTGCCAATTTTAGCCGTAATCAACATGCGTAGGCTAATTGTTAGACCGTCTGTGTTATCTCGACGCAGGGATAGAGCTGGCAAGATGTGGTCATCATCAGCTGCTAGTGATAGAGCTGGCAAGATGTGGTCATCATCAGCTGCTATTGATAGAGCTGACAAGATGTGGTCATCATCAGCTGCTATTGATAGAGCTGACAAGATGTGGTCATCTTCAGCTGCTAGTGATAGAGCTGGCAAGATGTGGTCATCATCAGCTGCTATTAATAGAGCTGACAAAATGTGGTCATCATCAGCTGCTATTGATAGAGCTGACAAGATGTGGTCATCATCAGCTGCTATTGATAGAGCTGACAAGATGTGGTCATCTTCAGCTGCTAGTGATAGAGCTGGCAAGATGTGGTAATCATCAGCTGCTATTGATAGAGCTGACAAGATGTGGTCATCATCAGCTGCTATTGATAGAGCTGACAAGATGTGGTCATCTTCAGCTGCTAGTGATAGAGCTGGCAAGATGTGGTCATCATCAGCAGCTGGTGATAGAGCTGGCAAGATGTGGTCATCATCATCAACTAAGGATAAGGCTGACAAGATGTGGTCATCATCAGGCTATGACTAAATGTAGTCTCTTTTAATCAGCACTAAAATAATCTGTGTACCTATATATTTAAGCTCTTCAATAAGAGGTAGTGCAATGCTGCTTGCAGTAGAATTTGATCGGTGACCGGTACCTTTGGCTCATCTCAAAATTACATCTACGTTGTTGCTATTTGTGAGTTTCTGATGGCATCTTACCTGCATAGCAATTACGCGGATGGCTACTAGCGTCGGTCATCTAAAGACTACGATCGCTCGTTCGAACTTTAATACTATAAAAACCCTTCGGGAAACCTATGTTTAGTAAATATGGGCTTCTTTAAATGAAGATCAAACCGCATAACCTCTGCAAATTATTATTTTGTAGGTAAAAAATAGCACGTCGACTAGTGATAAGGATTCG
Organism: Calycopis cecrops; assembly: GCA_001625245.1. NCBI lineage: Eukaryota > Metazoa > Arthropoda > Insecta > Lepidoptera > Lycaenidae > Calycopis > Calycopis cecrops. The sequence goes on from LUGF01039609.1 coordinate 303,849, forward strand.
CACAGTGCATAGGATAAGCTATGAGCCTGTTACCTATAACTGACCCTAGATTCTAGGAAGAGGTAGTGCCACACTGCGTGCTTGCATGCAGTCGAATTGGGCCGGACGAAAGGGGTGGTACCTCTCGCTTACACGAGACCGGCGTAAAGTGGCAGCTGTGCAGTCGCGTTTCGCGCGGTGTGTAAGTAGACGGTGGCCCATGGAGGTGAGAGGAGAAAGGAGGGCAGCGCATCTTTATAGCCTCTATGCGTATGTCTATGGGCGTCAGTGGTCATGAAAATGGCTCCGACTACTCGTTTGACCCCTATAATATATATAAAAAAGATAATAATAAAATAGATGTGTTTTGGTGGCCTGTCTCTTTACAAGGTCTTAGCGTGGAAGCCGGACGACTCCTCTGTTACAGGCGATCCTTTTGCCTTTAATAAAAAGGAAAAAAATCTAATTCCTTACAAGCTGGCAAATGGCCATTCTCGTTGGTATTAGATAATTTGACCATACCACGCTGTAGGCTGTAGGCCTAGGTTTCTCGTCAATTGTCAAATTAAGTCAGACCGCGGGTAATAAGAGGTACAGCTCATTTCACATCAATACAATAAGTAAAATAATGACTTTAATAATAAATGAAATCTCAGCACCATTAAAGTACATGTTGTAAACTCTAGTCCCTTCCAGTGCAGCTATCAATGAGGCGAGCCCACACAAATAGTTGATACACGCATAAGCAGATTCGCTTAGTGGTAATAAATTTCTCGAGCCGTCCGGGTATTAATAAATACGGCTAACAAAAATGATGACGTGGGTGTTTAATTTGCGTCGGGGCCGTTTAATTTGCGGCGGGGCCGTTCAATTTGAGTTGAGGCCGTTTGTCTCGGGGCCGCTAATGGTACAGGGTAATGGTGGGTGCAGTGCACTTCTGTTTAGATTGTTTATTTTAGAGAAATAAAAGCGGCGCTGTAGATGCATTGGAGATCGGGAAACTCTTACCCGCAAGTTACTGCTGCAAAGTTACAGTAATGTCGCAATTCGTGACGTATGTGAAATTCCGGTGGCCAATTGTAGGGGAGGGCTGTAAGAGACATATGCATAACAATTGTGCGATTGTTAAAAACCCATGTGATAAAACAGTTTTTTATCCTAAAATCCCAGTTACTTTATTAAGAACTTAACCGGATACTAATCTATAAAATTCGGTTTCACAGAAAATGCAAGCGGTTTGGATTTAATTATTGAATAGCTCTGTACCTTAATACCTTCGGAACAGGCCCTTAAAGTGCTAATAAAACTACCTTAATCCAACGGTAAATAAGCCCACTGATAAGACAATTAAAACACTTATTAAATTAAACACATTCAAGTTTGGTTGAATGAAACAGGTTATAGGTATTACGGAATTGCAATAAAGTACCGATATATCGATATTTTAAAAAATGTCAATATCGATATTGATATTTTTGTTTAAAAATATCGATGTATATTCTGAAAAAAAATTATATACCTATATCATTTTTTTTTAATCAATAACAACGTTAAAAATACTAATTATTAATTAATCAAACCAATATTTATCTGATATAGACATAAGAAAAACTCGGTGTCTCATGTAATCAGCTGTAAGCTGACTTATGTTTGTGGGTACCGCGAGATTTACCGAGGACGTAGGCGAGTTTAGCCGAGCAAAAACAAAAAATAAATCGTTGTTGCTACAATTTCGATATTGGATATTTTGTATCGATATTCCAACAATGGGACACAATATAGGGCTTGATATAATAATAACATAATAATTTCGAGATATCGTTACAAAGATAGCAAAAATATCGATATATCGAATTGAAAACGTCGATATATCAAATTGAAAACATCGATATATCGATGTATCGATACTTTTTCAACAAGCCTAACAGGTTCTACATGCAGATGAAAGGAAATTACGCGTTAATATGACAGAACATTTAAATCACTTGGTAATGTGAGGTGAAAGGTTTTTTCACTTGACCTGGATCCGGTAACTACCCCTCGCCTGACATTAATGGTAATTATTACATATCGAATGATCTTTAATTAAATATTATTGCTACATTTGAACGTTACTGTCTTGAGTCGATTTTGACATATTGGAAATGATTTTGAGTAGATACAGGTGACTGTTTTTGCCGTTCTGATCTTCAGGTTTTTTTTAAATAGTACAAGAAGGCAAACGAGCAGTCGGGCTATTTTTAATGATTATCGCCGCAAATAGACATCCGCATAGACGAGAGGTACGTCCCCGGTCGTGCCCGCCCAATTCGGCTGTATGCTTGCTTGCGGCTTGCCACTAATTCTTACTAAAATAAAACTAAGGTACTAAAGCTAAGTAATGTCTTTATGTAATTGTATTTATGTAATCGTTTCGGTCTGTAAAATGATTTGACCAGCGAAATTGTTAGCTTTTGTGTTCATTATTGTTTGATGTGCTCGCCACATAAAAGTAACATAAATATAAATTTGTAAAGACATGAATTTTGACGAGACTGTAATCGCTTGTACTTTGATATAAGTCAGGACAAGCACTAGTCCGTTCCAGGAACGGACGCGAAGCTAGAGCTTGAAATAAATAAAAGCCGTAAAAATTGCAAAGCCTTAAACGTTGCGACACTGAGGGCGACGATAAATTAAAAAAAAAAAACGCTTGTACATTTTGTAGTAGCGCAGATTGACAAATAAACTAGCTTTCTTTGTCATTTAAGACAGACAGTTCGAAAAGGATGTGATTGGCAAGGTCATGGCCTCGCAGTAATGTTGGCGAAATGAGCGATAAAGGATGTTTATGTAGCCGGGGTATAACATTATATCCCGTACACGTATTAGTAATAAACAAGTAAACCGATAGTCGGGACACCTGACACCAATTGAAACCCATAGATATCCGAACAACAACAGACTCCTCAGCCGTTCTAAATACGACTGTATTACTATCTCTTTAGGTGCTGCGTGATGTATCAGTACATAGTAAAAAACAAAGTAGCTTTACGCCGTCTCTGTGTCTGTATGCTTAGATCTTTAAAATTATGCAATCGATTTTGATGGAGTATTTTAATAGATATAGTGATTCCAGATGAAGGATATAAGAGTTACTTTTTCGTCACCGGCCAAATTTTCAGGTTTGGTTCAGAATCAATAATACATTCTACATATGAAATAAAAAAGAATAAAAAATAATTTGATATAATTACTTTGTCCCATGTTTTAAACATATATTTTGGTCACCACGTGGCATTTCACTCGCGAGTGTCGCTCGGTCAGCGTTACTGACCTTGAAATTTATACATTTCGCGTATGAACAACGATTTTTTAAGGATCATTTCGAATCGATTTTTATTTAACAAAATGTCCGATAAAATTTGAAACACCATTGGAATGATGTTTACTTACTTATTTTAAAATTTTGTGGGTGACCGAATAGTAACCCTGTATATAATAACATTGAATTTAACGCGTGGGAAGCCGAGGGACAAAGCTAGTGTAAAATAAGAGAATCCCCATCTTGTCGAGGAGTCGGCTGCAAAGCTGTAATTGCAGCTCATAGTAAAAATAGTATACCTAGTCTTTATAAAAAATATGTAGTGCTACCTAAAAAATCAAAAAAATACTTACACACAAATAAGCAGTCATTAAGTTTCTATGTTCTGAAGTCTATAAGGATTATAAAGCGCTTGCTCTATATTGGCTCCAAGAAATCGCTTAACAAAACGACATGTATCGTATATGGCGAGTGAGTAGCCGGTGAATCATCGTTTCGATAATCTTTCGTCTGATTTGGCGTCTCAGTGAGCCCTATAAGGGTCTCGGGTTGCGAAACTTTTGTAGCGCTTTTATGCGGTCGTCATCTGTTCGAGTGAGTTTCGAGTTGAATTAGATAATGCCAAACTCATATAAGCTTAACCAGTTAAAGTTGGACCCTCCTATGCTTAGGTTCTGATAGGGTCACTGTCTGGACCCGTGGTACTTAGCCGTATTTTTACTGGTTTAAACTAGTAAGTGGCGTTAAAGGAGAAAAAGGATCTGTTCCATCGTAAACTTAGACCTTAATTAGCGTAGCCGAATTTCGGTTACACAAAGAGTAGTAGAGTCAAATGACGGTTATGTAGATGACACTGGGTGGTGGTCGCTAGAAGCTTCTTAGAAGCTTGGTATTTCCGGACCGATATGACGTAGGGATCTTCAATAAAAGAGCCTACTCTTATCTAAAAATCGGCAACGCAACTGCAACCCCCGGTGTTGCAGATGTCTGTGGGCGTCGGAAATCACCTTCAGCTCGGTGACCCGACTGCTCGTTTGCCCCTTGTACTATAAAAAAAAAGTAAGATCCAATAGAACCAGCAAAGGCGTTCTTATGCAACAAATCGAGAACGATCATTCAGGCAAACGGACGCCCATAAACTGCATATGTAGATGCGCTGTCCCTCTTCACCCTATCCCACAATATGCCACCGCTCACAAACCTCGACACTTTTAAGGTATCATATTATGAGCGAGAAGCACCTTTATGTACCCACTTTAGCATGGCACTATCTCTTTACAACAGCCGCCTGTACAATTTATATTAGTGGCTAGTTGCATTTGTCTGTATGTGCAACATCATGGCCATCAGTATTAAGGGTGTACCAAGTAATCGAGAGGTAACCCTAATTTAGCATGGCACTACCTCTTGACACTTGCCTATACAACAATTTATACTAGTGGCTGTATTTCTGTGGGTGCGCAGGGCACGTGTCGGCCGGTGCGCGTGTTGGCCGCTCTAGTTTCGCAACAGTGTAGACGCCGCGTCGCGCACTATATCACGAAGGACTGTGAGCGGGACGCATACTGAGATATCGATATAAAATCGATTTAAATTAATGGGAAAAAGTGAAAAAAGATCAGACCATTGCTGTAAAGCTTCAGAAAAGTGCAGCTTGTAAAATAATTAAATAAACCGCGATAAAATCCGTTAAACTTATTTTATTGCAATAAGTGAATTCGCATAAACTTAAGACATCATTAGAGATCTATGGGTCCCTGGTCGAAACGAAGCTCCTCTCACTTTTTATGTCTCTGTAGATAGATAATTTGCCAATGTTATTAAAGTGAGAACATTAATGACTATAGCTTAAGACTTTGAAAAACAGGCTTTTCTGATATAATATGGGACCCTTTCAGACATCTACAATAGCATGTTTGGCCGTTGCCAAATTTTCAGAAATTATTAGCTCTAGAAGATAGAGATATAAGAGAAGAAATGTCGAAACTCGGCCTCTCTCTCTTTTCCTTAGATAACATATTATATTATATTCGGAGAGGGGGGGAGATTCGGAGGCTAAGTGCTAAAAGAAAGTTCAAAAACAAAGGTAAATCAATAATGAAAGAGTTATGCTAAAAATGTGTTTAGCAACTGAACAATGTCATGACGCACGTTGACAACGGAATTAATATTTCGTAGCATCGAAGTCTCTACGTTTTTCAATTTTGTTATTATTATGTATGAATAAGATCCTAAAGTAAGTCGGACCTACCAGCCTTTTTCTATCTATTTAATCTTACAAAAAAAGAGTAAGTATCATTATGTATTAGTTCAGAACTAAAATATCAAAATTATCTTATCAGTTAATTAATGGAATGCGTCAAAGTTAGTCAAGTGTGCGTGCCTCCTAAGTGATCGACCACCGCCCGTCGCGTCGTAAATAGAGCCAGCTATCTGTTATCAGTATACGTGTATATAGCTCGTTAGATGCTAACCTATATCTATAGTGCTGGCGTTAACCTTGAGCCGCACATTCAGTTTTACAGCTAACCGCATTACCAACTATTCAATGTGGAATTCCAATTTTTATTGCCCGCTTCCTATTTCATTGCCATTTTTATTGTCATCCGCTTACAAATACCTGTGGAAAATCTAACGGGAATGCGAAGTATCTACGCTGAAATGATTGCACATATCAAGATCGGTGTAACAATTTTTTCCCTGCGTCCGTAATATAAATTAAATCTGACGTTACTACAGATTCGGCACAGTGAAAGGGAGGGTTGCCATCTATTTTACGAGCACCACTACATCGAGACTTTTATTGGTGTGTATGTGTGTGTTGGGCGCATAATAGTGCATATTGCGACAAGGGTTAGTGCCCTGGGCGTGTTCAAGGCAACGCTGGAATTGATAGCGGCTTGTACCAAATCAAGACCATTCCAGACTCTTGTTCGAAGTCTGTTAGGGCTCTATATAGGGCTCGGTTACGCGGAAGCGTGGAGACAGAGTGCTTAGTAAGTACGATATTAGCGATGTAGTGCCTTGCATACCTTTCAGGGCGACGCATGCTTGACCTCAGCTTCCTGATGTTATTGTACTATGGTCTCATTTAATAATTTCTTATGTTATCGCATGATAGATAATATTGTGAAGGTAAGATTATCTTCCGTGTTTGCAACGACAAAAACATTTCATGGTAATTGATTTTTTGAGACTAGATACTCATAAATATTTTACATAAAAACATGTAATCGAAAGACTTGAAAATTTATCAACAACAATATACACAATATACTACAATAGTTATAGGAAAGCCTTTCTATTTAATATAAACTTACTTCGTTCATTGAGATTGTTTATACTCTATCAACAATTAACAAAATATGCAATACCCCATTTTGAGCTACCATCAAATCAAACAGCTTTTGACTACTTAATTAGATAATAATTTAAAAAAAACAGATTAAAACAATAATTAATATTACATTATTGACTGATTGTCAATCATTCTGTTCAATTATACAATCAAAACAACGGCTCTTTGAATTCGGTGATAGCACCAAACACACTTGTGCGTTACCGAGCACGGTGTATGCGTCATTATCATGGAGAAAAGATGAGGAGGAAGACTATCCCCGAAAAGAGTTTTTATTTTTTTATAATATGAGGGGGGACTACCAACTCCCATGGACATCCGCATAGTTGTCATACAGATGCTTTGCCCTCCCATCTCCTCCACCCTCCATGGGTCACCGGGTAGGCATAAAGCGCGACAGCACAGCTGTCACTTTACGCCAGTGTCGTGTAAGCGAGAGCGCCTGCCGGTCCAATATTTGTCTGCATGCAGCGTAGCACTATCTCTTACAATAAAGAGTCCGTCTGAACTTGTACTACGTAAAGCAACGTTAGATATAGGGAAAATTATTTCTTTTAATTCTGTTCTCTGTTCACGCTCAAGTTCGTTCTCCCTTGCACGTCCTCCGTAACCATAATCTACCTGCACGTCTCTCAATTAACGCATCAACGTTTGTGTCAAAAATAAAGTCGGACCCCGAAGCCGCGTAATTATACGTCTCGAGCGGGACGTCATTTCCTTACTTACGAAACGCTTAATGTGAAAAAAATGCGTATTTTTCGTCTCGAAGGTGTGAATTTAAATAATTGCAATAATCTGACTGATGGACGTACATGCGTGCATGCGACGGTAATGAGCGGGTGGAGGCAATTGGAGTGTGAGGATGACAGTGCGTAATGATTCAACATGGCCGCCCGGCCTTGTGCTGATGAGATCTGTATTGGCATAATGTGATGTGACCTATATCGATTTGCCTTTTGAAATTTATCGATTTTGTAATTAATCGGTCAGTGGTATTTTGTTTATGAGTGGCTTAATATAACTATGTACCACGATGTCAGCCATGGGTCAAACGAGATCATTTAAATGGTACGTTCGTAAAAATATCAGCTTAACTTTGTTTAAATTTATTTATATTACTAAATTTTTCATTAATATTTATATAAATAAATTTTAACAAAACGATTCCAATCATGAAACTTATTTTATGTACGAACATAAAATAAGTTCTGACCATACGATGATAAAATACAATTAATGCAAAATATTTGGAGTTAGGTTGATTTAGAAAAAGGCATAACATTTTACTATAAATACATATACTTAGTTTTATTTTTCTACGAAATTATCAAAAACGTACGATATTTCAACGGTTAGGTACAATGGTTATGTGCAATCTGGTATTTTAAAATATGTATCAATTAATTTATGTTCATCAAATCAAGATAATTTATGTTTTTTTATAGTATAAATGGTCAGAAAGGCAGTGAGAGCCATTTTCATGACTACCGACGCCCATAGACATCCGCTAGAGGCTACATAGATGCGTTGTCCAGTATTCCCCACCCTCCCCCTCTTACATAGTCTACTACGTTGAATATGCTAATGCACACGTTTCAAACTATTGCCTTTTAATTTTCTCCATGTGTCTTTAAACCTTCAATTTCATTGTCATGTATTAGTAATGAGTCAGTAATAACTGACATGTCAGAACATGACATGTGCCGAATCTGTAGTAATGTGAGGTCATGACATGTCAGTCATGACATGACTGACCATATTGCGCTTGCATACATTACCAACGAGGTACGTACACGATATCCTTTGTAGTGATTCATCATCATCATCAGCCTATTGCAGTCCACTGTTGGACGGCGGCCTCTCCCATGGCACGCCACTGGCCTCGATCTTCGGCTAACCTTTCCCACTTCCTGCCCACAGCTTTGCATATGTCGTCACTCCATCTAGTCACATGGCGTCCTACATTGTAGTGATTGGCGAATTTAATTTTGTGTTTAAAGTAATTAAAAATTTATAGCATATGTAGTGCGTTTAATTTTCCTCTGATAGTTTTGTTTTTGGTAGATTGATAATAACTGCTGTCTCATACTACAAAGTGCAGGCAGGTTTCAATATCAGAAGCAGAAGGAGGCCGCCGAGAGAGAGCGAGAGGCGCGAGGTGATGTGCCTCCCCATCGGCGAGGACGAAGAGGTAGGCGTCGGGCACAACATGCCCGTCAACTAATCTGAAGGTGCTGTAAGGCAAAGCCGGAGGGGCTCGTGGTAGAATGCTCGCGATCCCATGGCGCCCCCAATAACTAACGGCGAGATGGACGAGCCGCAGGGGTTTAGTGGGTAAACCGGCACGCGGCCGGGAGTCCCACACTCCTCGGAGTCCCTACTCTCCCCGAGGGCTGGTGCGTAACGCATTCCCCTGCGAAAAAAAAATGGTATCAATATTAGGGTTACCTATGTTTATTTTTTTATAAATATACACACATATACAACCTTATTACATAATGTTGAATTATTATAAATAGGTACCTTCATATTAAACTTAATATGCCATGAGAAGCTTTAATTATTTAAAAAGACATCTTAAACATTACAACCTTTTTCACTACTATAAAAGTGTCTCAAAGATTAAAATAGTTTCTACTTATTTCCACTTTTTTCATGTAGCATTTCTAGGTGTTAATTACAGAATAGACAGACAGGTATTATAGAAGAAGAAGCAGCTTTTAGATATAGCTTTTTAATATATAAAATATTTAATTTTATTTTTATTTACTTTAAAACTTTTTATTTTTATTAACATAAATATATTAATAACCTATGATGTATTTGTTAAAAAAAAGAATTAATTCATGTCTACAATAAAATATTCTTATCTTATATTACCCCCATATTCTATTTTATAATAATTGAAAAAGTAACATAGAAACAGATTGTTCCTTTTAGCTTAAACGCCAAAAGTAAAATAACTCAACCGTAAGAGCGATCCAAAACCGTACCACTGAGGTTCTCACTTCTATGTGAACGATACGAATAACAAAAAACGTGTTATTATATCAAAATAACAATATACACAAGGTTTTTTTTGACGACCGAAAAATCACCGTGCAACTATATACAAAAATTATTTTGTCTTTGAAAACTACATAAATTATTTTTCTAAATAGAATGTGCTTATTAACATAAAGCTTCACTATTGCATCTAAAGCTCATAATTGAGTTCAAAAACTTGTCAGTAAAAAAATGTAAAAATATCATTCGCTGTCGGTCTGTTTGTTCGTGAATATCAAATGATACTTCCCAAACCATGTTAACATCCTTGAAATATATTTAAACGACAGGCATGCACGTTGACACGCACACTCGCTTCCATGACACAATGATGGATCATAGGAATTTGACAACTCATTTTCCATGCCATTGCCAAACCAAATTACAAGCCTTCGCAACGCAGCCTCAGCCTATCATTATTTCCCGTCCGGTAACAAGGCAAAAACAATCAATAAAAATAAATCATTTAAATAATCATAAACACGTATTACAATACGCAGCATTACATCTCTAATGATTTCGCTAACGAATCATTGAAAGTGGTCGGCTCGCGTGCGCGGGCGCATGTCCGTGGCGATCTAATTGTGATCGCGCGTGTGTGCGTGCGGGCGTCTGTGTGCGCGCAATGTGGTCGTAATAACATGAAAGTGTTGTGCGGACCCCGCCCTAGCCTCAGGCTGAGCGCGTTCCATTTACATCTGCTCTGATACTTTATTAAGCCTTCTGTGCCGGAGTGCAGTCCACTAGACCGAAATGATTTCGCCTAATAAAGTACAGTCGGCCGGAGTTTTTTCTAGCTACGTTCCAAGGCCATTGGAAACCTTCACAGTTTTTGTTATAGCTAAATATAGCTAAATATATATATATATATATATTATATCTATTGAAGTTTCCAGGGTTCAAGTCCCGAAATATTTAGTTTAAGAGTAAGAGAAAATCAAACGAATAAATGGACAAATACAAATGAGAATAAAATGTATTTGATATTTAGGTCCTCAATTATAATAAAAGTACCTAATATCCCTGTGGTAACTATTCGTAGAAGTTCCGCTTTGATTAGGGGTTAGGCTGGAATCAATTCCTACTCTTATTTTATTATTTAAATTTTTAACATAAGATTTCGGTCTTATTTTAAAAATTTAAAGCAAGTGGCAGCGGGGGTAAACAGCGTAGATGAAAAAAAATTATAAAAGTAAAAAATACCTAATACGAATTCTACACTGAGTAAAAAGTAAAAACTTTATAAAAAAAACCTTAACCTACTAACTTACTTTAAAACTAACTTGAAAGTACTGGACTATTTTGCAGCGAACGGTGATATAGATATCGTATTTGGCCAAAATATCACCTCAAATACTACCTACTTAGGTACATGCTTATAACCCTTATTAAGGTACCGGCACTTCTCTCACATCATTATTATTATTATTATCATCTATACTTACAATTTGCAGTTCCATCATCGATTGCTACAGATAATAATGCATTTAATAAAACCGAACACATTCAATCACACATAGCGGGATCGATATCCGCGATCCATCCTCAACCGCAATCGCATTTGTATTCACCACACAAAATAATCAAGGTTAGATACCTTTCTTAAAAAATATGTGTGTGCTTTAGACCACACAACTAAAATGAAACTTAATTATTGATTTTCATTACCGTGGTTACAAGTACATACACCGTACTACAGTAATATTATAAACGTAACTATCTCTATTTTTGTCTTCACTAACTCTCAACTTTTGTTCGCCTCGCGCGATCACGCGCTCCCGTCACGCATTCCTCAGCTTACTCCCGAAGCCAAACGCGCGTAAAGAAGTTTTAATTCAATAACGAAAAATTAAATGAAATATAATTAAATTAAAAATAAATTTATATTTTAACCATTTAGACCTTTTACAGTATGCAAATGACTTTTGACCGTGAGCTATGGAGAGACGTATTTCTAGCAGTGGATGTACCTACTCCAACTGGAGATGATGATAATTATGAAACCTCTAAACATCTTATTAGATATATTCGCTTATCTAGTAAATATCTTATAAGATATTAATATCTTATAAGATATTTACTAATATCTTATAAGATATTTACTAGATAAGCGAAGGGTGAAATTGATATTGTTTTTGAGTTATGTCCGTCGTGAGGAGCGGACAACCTGCACCGATGTAGCGTAGAATTTATCACGTCATTATAATAACTAGAATGTGCCAGCACCGAGACAGACTTACGATATGATTACATTGTTTAATTATGATGCTAATACTTTCTTTCCTGTTAGATAACAGCGCTTGCCCTAATTTTTGTGCTAACGGTCAATACAATATATAAGTGTGCTTAAATAAAGATATAACGTAAGAACAAATTGTGTGAGAGGAATTTAAAGCGCCAATTGAATACAAAAAATATGTGTGTGTCTTAGACCGCACGATTAAAGTAAAACTTCATACACGAAACATAACTGGCTATGAGAAGGAGAGAGCGCACTGCTCTTTCTTGCTCCTATAGTAATATCAGAAACGGGAAATACGTTCTAAGCTTCCGTTACAAATATATTCTTATACAAAATTTTGTATACATAATAAATCTAGTACGCTTATCATGCAATAATGTCTAGGGTGCATTATTTAGTAAATGAATTCTAAATACTACGATTACCGTTTAATACATTTTTAATTATATTAGACAAAATTAAAGGTAATGCCACGCTGCAAGAATGTATGTATCCGAATTGGGTCGGCGTGATCGAGCTGTGTAGGTGGCCCTTAGCCCATGGAGGTGGGAGGGGGAAAGAGCACCCCCCTGCGACACGTCAGTATAGCCTCTATGCGGATGTCTATGCGGATGTCTATGCGCGTCTGTGGTAATCAAAATAGTTCCGACTGTTCGTTTGTCTTATAAGTATTTAAAAACAGATGCATGGCCCTCCTTCCCTCTCCCACCTCCATGGGCCACTTTAATGCACCGCACGAAACGCGACATCTTTCACGCACATCTGTCACTTTACGCCGGTGTCGAGAGGTACCTCCCCGGTCGTGCCGTCCCAATTCGCCTACATGCTTGCATGCTGCGTGGCACTACCTCTTACTGAAGATTACTAAGTTATTTAACAGTAAGAGTCTTTTAAAAAGGTTTAAGGCGACCTACTTTTTTTGCAGTGGAATATCTATACGTACGGGGTGGCTCAACCGGGTACAGTATCGGGCTCGGCTATTGATATGAGCACGCCACGTCGGTGGTCCCAATCCACGCAGCTATCTGCTTATTCACAAGGTGGGTGGAGAACCTCCGAAATTGGCTGGCCGCGTCGCCACCCAGTGGCCAACCATCAAACGGCCGCAGAGGACAGAGAGGAGACCGCATCTCCTCTTCCTCTGCGGCCCCACCGCCCACGCATCCAACCACCGCCAACGGGTGCGACCCCTTTTAGTCGCGGGAGACAGGGTGCACGACAACGACACACCGAGACACCTCTAATCCCGCGACCCCTCCTCTATGGACGCGTGCAGAACGGGCCATGGGGAAGGTCACTCGGAGCGTCCCCTCCTGACATCCCTCATGGCTTCACTGTGGTGGCTCAAGCCACGGTTACTACCTACTAGTTAATTCTAATTAGTAATCTATGTCCAAATAAAAAAACCGGCCAAGTGCGAGTCCGACTCGCACACCAAGGGTTCCGTATGAATGGGAAGAACATTCCAAACGTAATGCATGATTTTCAAGACCTTTTTCTCTAAAATGCGTGTTAAACGCGCGTTCGTCAAATACGAAGGTCAGTTACGTCTTGATGCCTTGAAAAAATCACACTTCTAAGTTAACGAAATAAAAAGTTATAGCCAATTATGCACAAATTTTGTATGAAAACATACTTTGTCGAAAACCTAAAATAATCGGGTACTTCCCGTTGACCCGGAGTTGTAAAATTTGGCAAGAAGTAAGAACTTATAGCACATATATAGGAATAAATCTGAAAACTAGTAAATTATATGTAGATCATTGGAAAAATCATTATCAACTTATAACTAATTCCTGATAAATTCGTGCCGCAACCGTCTATAGACGGTTGCGGCACACATTACACGTATTTGACAAAAATTTCAGCTTAATCCCTTCACGCGTTTTAGAGAAAAAGGTCTTGACAGACGTACAGACAGACGGACAACAAAGCGATCCTATAAGGGTTCCGTTTTTTCTCTTTGAGATACGGAACCCTAAAAATCATATAAAAACATCAAAAATGTTCCTATATTTATCGTACCGACTGTACCTACAGCAGTAAAGCATTTTTTTTGCTCCATTAATATCATGCGTGTTAAGTTGTCCATCGCATTTTATTAAAAATAAAAATCATTTAAATTATATTTTAAATAAAACCTGCTTTTTGATTTCAGTAGGCGGCGTTACGGAGGCTTTGGAATGTTTTAAGATTATTCAATGGAAGCAAAACCAAGCAGCCGGGTATAAATGGCCCATGGAGGTGGCAAGAGAAAGGAAGGCAGCGCATCTGTATAGCCTCTACGCGGATGTTTGTGGGCGTCGGTAGTCATGAAAATGGCTCCGGCTGCTCGTTTGTCCTCCTATACCATAAAAAAATAAGGTAATTGAATACAGTTAGTTGTAGTACCTACGAGATAGTGCCATGCTGATTTGTAGTCTCATAGGGTGTCACCACCGGGGTGGAACCGCTCGCGTACATGACACTAACGTAAAGTGACGACTGATGTCGCGTTTCGTTCGGTGTGTTTCCGGTAGCCCATTGCGGAGGAGAGAGATGAAGGAGGGCAACGCATAGCTTTGTGTGGATGTTTATGGGCGTCGATAGTCAATAAAAGCCTGCGACTGCTCGTTTGCCCCCTCTATGACTATGAAAAAGTCAACTGGAACACTTAAATAGTACACTCAAATATATCTGAATTTATTCCTCAAAAATCCGATTTTTATATAGTAGACAAAACACATAGCTTTAGTACTTATATTTCATTACATGGTTATGATCTTTGAGACCATCATTCACTATGTAAAGGGGCAAACGAGCAGTCGCATGTCGTTTGATAAATACCGATGCACACATAATTGTGAAGTAAATTCGTTTTTTCTGCCTCTATTTTATTGGGCCACCGGAAAGAAAGAGGTTATACAAATGCGTTGCCCTCCTTCCTCTTCTCACCTCCATGGGCCACCGGTTACTTACACACCGAAAGAAACGCGACACCACCGCTGTCAATTTAAGGCGAAGGTGAAATTCGATGTAGCACTTTGTTTTTCAAAAGTACCCATTCTTCTAGAGCCTTAAGAAAGTCATTACATTATGGAATTTCATTTCATTTAGACAATTTCCTGTAATTAGGTGTAATAAGAAAACTTTTTGAATTTCAACAAATATCAATATCTTTTCCTATTCTTACACAAGGTATACATTCTCCTTTATCTCTAATCACTACTCATTATATTTTGCTACTAAATTCAAAAGAAATAAGTGACTAATAAGCCCAAAATGATTTGCGTATAGCAGATTATTTTTTCTTCCAAAACATCAATTATTTTACAAAGAAAACCTTGTCGAATGCCTTTATTGGGCTATGATCTAGGCCAAGTCAATTATAAAGTAATCCAGACCAAATTATAGACTTCAGATACAGGTACATGTATTAGCGCTGCCTTTAGGCTGTGTGAATAAATGTGAAAGCATGTAAAGCTTGTTATAATGTCATTCCGATGCCAATTGGATAATTATCCGTCATTTACTGGGGCAATTTCGGACTTCAAATTAATGTCCTATTTGAACTCAAATTAATGTGTTGTCAATTTTCATTTCTTTTGTTGTACCTACATGTTTTTATAATAATATGTTTATTTTCGAATTATTTACGCATGTTGTTAGTTCTACACTCTGTTGGTTAAGTCTGATAACTAATAGTAAATCAGTTGATGTACATTTTACAGTATAGGGGTCATAGAGGACATATCTATAGGTACATAAAATAAAACAGTAATATCCGTGTGGTTGTGACATTGAATATGTTTATGATATGTAGGTATATGATATATAGATACTAAGCCTTGTCAACATCAAAAATACTTTTTAATGCGGTAAAATAGCTCATTCCTACGGGACATCGGAATTTTGGCCAAACAATAACCAATCACTTTGATTATATTATTACTACGCTACACGAATGAAGTCGCAGGCATCAGCTAGTTACATAAATAATAGCGCAATTTCATAAAGCTTATCGTAATGTGTTTAAAATCTTACAATGCTAGATAAATTCGTCACCGTATAAAAAAATTTAAAAATAAATTATAAAATGACGTATAAAATGATGAATTAATGAAACTTCAATTACTGATTTCTATGAGAAAGTTGATATTATTGGAATTTCAATTTGATTTCAGTTTTAATTCATTGTCATTTTGGATATTAGGGTATTTTAACATCAAATTGTTAAAAATACGCAAATTTTATTCGTAGATTTATTACGCTACTCCAATTTTATAATTTACAATTTTAAAATCGTTTTAAAATTGTAAATTATAAAATTGGTATTTTTTTTATAAAATTGATAACCAAATAATTTGACATTAAATTTAATCATTAATCAATCAATCAAAATCAAATCATTAAATATGCAGTGGTATAACTTTATTTTATTTTATCGGTGAAATGTATGTATATTATAGTGCTGCTTTTTATATTAAAATTATTGATGTTTATATACTATTTATTAGTTAAAAGTGTTAGCAACAATTTAATATAAAACCAACGCTCTCTGTACCAAACAAAAAAAACTCTCCTTCTATCAAAAAAAGGGCACGTGCATAGGTACTCCCATGCCGACCTAACTGGTATAGGGCTATCAATCGTACTAATAAAGTACGAACTGACAAATAAACCTATACTTCAGCAAACCGAGGACCAACGCATTCCACACAAAAAGTATATCAAAATAATTACTACATCGTATTGAATCATCGAGTACGCAATTCGATTCAGCTCTGCAGGATCACGTCTGCGTTGAGACACCAAAGGTCTTGAAATGCGTAGTGACGCAACCGGCGAAATAGAGCAGACAGATGTGGTTTGGTTGCGTTTTTTTTGTCTATTGCATTGTGCGTTTCAAGTTCGTTTGGTCTGTTCATCATCAGCTGGAATGTCTGCTGCTAGACAGGCATCCTCCAAAGAGCTCTATCAAGGCAAAGATTTGTCAAATAAACGTCACACTTTCATCAAACAGTGGTCTCATATTCAATTAACTACACGATCAATTTTCGTAAGTTTTCTTAGAAATTTATCTAATGTTAGTAAAGTATCTTAAAATTATTATTTTTTTATTACTTTTATTCTTAACTGGTCAACGAACGCAAATTTTTATTTTACGTCATAAGGAACTTCAGCTTTTCCTAAAATTGCGGTTATTAACACCTTTTATTTAAAATATTCAATCCATCTATATAAGTAACTGTGTCTACGTACCTAGTGGAAGAGTAATAACGGCCGAATTTTTCCCGGTTTCAGCGGTATGCCTAAAAGTATTTCCTCAAAAAAGGGGGAATAAAAGAAGTAGGTGGGAGAGAGAGCAGTGCAACAGTAGTCTAAGATGGCATACGTGTATTATAATTCTTTTAGCTAAAAGGACGGGTTTCCTTCTCCCCATCTCTGGACCTCGTCCACTCGTAATAAATCACAACTTAGGTAAGAATGTATTTTGATGACACTCTCTAATAGGTACTCCCTCAGCAGTGTCACCGAAAGCCCAAGTGTCAAAAAAAAAGAAAAACGAAGTGGCCAATGGGGGGAGGAGGAGGAAGGGGGACAGCGCATTTGTGGCTCCGATTGCTCGTTTTCCCACTTTTACTATAAAAAAGCAACACTGCTTTACGAAAGTAAGTTCGCTGCTGCAAGCTCAACATTATCCAACACCCTATTTCCACGTAATGTGGTGTTCGTGATCGTTTTTGCTCACTTTTCCCCGCGGTATTGTGGTACTTCAAATGAAGACATCGGTTGTATAAGTTATCGTCCACAATCTGCTGTTCCGGTGCCGAATCGTGAACCGATGTAACGCGGTTATGAAACAGCTGCTATTGTAGCTTTGAGGACGACCGCACACTCTCGATTTTGTATTACAAGAGGTATACCAACGAAACATTTGCTACTACCTATATTTTTACTTTTGCTATTATATGCACAATTGCCTCGTCGTCTAGTGGTAAGCGTGTTCAACCACAGATGTTAGATCCCGGGTTGAAATCCCGGGTCAGATACAATTTTTTTTATTGGGATTTTCCAATTTCTAATAACAGTCTGGAGTCAGGAAATTGGCGGTGTGTCACATCCGTGCCTCGGAGAACATGTTAACTACCGTACGCGTCGATGCTGCGTCTGATTTTTCTCCGGTCGTGTCGGACTGGCGTCCCATCGGAATATGAGGATGAGGGAATGTCTGTTCAGATGGCACGTCTATCTAGATTGCCGCTGTGGCCGAACTCGGCTAGGACGGCATTATTATATGCACAGTAAGAGGTAGCTTATGTGGAGGAGGAAAGAGGGCAACGCATATGTATGAACTATATGCGGATGTCTATGGGCGTCATTAGTCATGAAAATGGCCGGAGCCATAC
>LUGF01039609.1:389983-407840 GCA_001625245.1 Calycopis cecrops
ATCTTGAATAAGTAATTACGGCTCCGCCTGGTACGGGTGAGCAGATCAAAATACATTAAATGGCCATTACTGTTTTATTTAAATTATCTATCATCATGATCGGCCCTTATCTATCCAATTTTTTTAATTTAAAACTCAACTCAGTTTTTCAGTCGACGCAATCTATACCTATATTAAAGATAAAGAGTGTCGAACGTTTGTACTTAAAAATTGCCTATATCGCGTAACACAGCGCAGATTAAAATACTTTTAATGGCTATTACTATTTTATTGAAATTATCTTTCATGATCTGCTTTTATCTGTCCACATTTGTATATGGACTTTTTAATACACACGTTGCAACTTGCAACACGGCATATTCCCGCCGTAACTTCGGCCGGATAGTTGTCCTTTTCATCAAATAGGAAATTGATCCCAAACTCCTAGGAGTCCTGTTCATAATGGTAGCGGTGTCGGTGACTATCCAATGTTGCGAAGATTTATATTTATTATTATGGGATGAGAGCTGCACTTAAAAAATCGGAGGTGGTCTCATAGTCTAGAGCTCTAACCGCAGATGTGCAGAAAAATGAAAAGGAGAAAATAAAACTTAAATAAATGTTATAGACAAACAACTTATGTTGTTTTCACTTGTAACTTCAACAAATATTTTATTGTGTTAAATTCCGCAAAGTATCTAGAAAATGTGTAAAAAACGTGAAAGTCTCAAACAAGTAAATTTAATAAACCTTTAAAAAATCTGAGTAATTACCAGCACGTTTTTGTAATGTTTGTAATAAAACATCCATGTCATGATCCCGCTTGCTTTCGCTGGCACTAATATATCCTCTGTTCACAAAATCTGGAATATTTTATTCATAAAAAATATAAATTATCACTAGAGTCCGGTCGCGGATTAGAAACAATTCCGTATGTTGACCTACTGCTACTGTCTCTTTCTTTTCCGAATAAAAATAATATGTCTTGCTGACACGAGATAATCTGTGCGATCAAGACGCAACAAATTATTAACATGGAAACGAGATAAACAGTATAAAAAGGTCAACGTACGAAATTCTTTCTACGCCGCGGCGGGGCTTCACGTGTTATATGCCTATGACCAGCAGTGTACGATGTGGGTAAGTCCTCCAGCTGCGCTTAAAAAATCGGAGGTGGTCTCATAGTGTAGAGCCACAGCCGTAGATGTGCAGGAAAATAAAACGTAAAAATGTAATAAAATCAAATAAAAATAGTTTTTGACAAACAACTATTAAATGAACTCATGTAGTTTTCTCTAGTGTCTTTAATAATTAATTAGATCATCATGCTAAAACCCGTAAGGTAACTACAAAATGTGTAACAAACGCGAAATTGTCAAACAAGTAAAATTGAATAAACCTTAAAAAATCTGACAAGTTACCAGAAGGTGTCTGTAATGATTTCAATAAAACATCCATGTCGCGATCTCGCTTGTTTTCGCTGGTTCTGAGCTGATATCCTTTATTTACAAGTTCTGGAATATTTTATTCATAAAAAATATTACTTATCAGTAGAGTTCGTTCGCGGAGTAGAAATAATTCCGTACGTTCACCAATTGTTACTGTCCCTTTCTTTTCCAAATAAAAATAACGTGTCTTGCTCACTGGAAACGAGATGGGCAGTAATAAAAGGACAACGTACGAAATTCTTTCTGCTCCGCAGCGGGACTTCACTCGTTGTATGCCTATGTCCAGCAGCGTACCTTTAAGCAGCCGAAGCCCTTTTAACAGATATTAGTTCAAGATTCCCTTGGGTAGGAAACCTTGCCGGATTTGAATTGAATTCTAAAAGGGTAATTCTAAAAGGGTCCTTAAACGAGTAAATAATAAAACTATATGCCTCGTACAAGTCTTAAAGATTCCATAGGAAATGGGCACAACTTTACAAGAGGCCGTTTCATATCACCATTTTCTGTAAAGAATGACGGCGAGTCCCGTATGCAAGTCAGTTACTCTTCCGAAAGACCAACGTAATGGTGCTTTAAGATCTTCTCTAATGATTACAACAGTGTTTACAGATAACGGTTTTGAATTTTTAGTCAATTTTGCACGCAGCATTAACGATTGTAAATGCTCATTGTTTCAGCAAGCCCAGAAGCTTTGTACGAATGATTGGATCAATTGTCAGCTAAGCAGACGCAAATAGTTGTGGGACTGATCTAAGTCTGCTGCAGAATTACACGGTTACAGTGTCAAGAAGTGACCCGGGGTCAGAACGTTTAGATCATTTGGATCCTCGCTTAATTGACATAACGGTCTAAAATTTAACACTGCCTCAATTTGATCGAATAAAGTGCTAAGTTCTTCGAATGTCAGTGCTTGATTGCCCTTAATATGATAAAGATGTGATTTAGCGGGGGATTTAGGATCTGCTAACGGAAGCGGTTTAATGTAAGATCAATCCTCGGTATGGAGTTTAGCTATTGGTTGTGTAAATCTACGTTAAACAATATTGTAGCTTAGTAAATTGTTCGATTGCATTTAGATGCAATCGAACAATTTACTAAGCTACAACATTGTTATTCTAACAATTTACTAAGCCAAATGTATGTGCCTCTACGCTCCTAAGCCATTGATATTGGTAACGAATGAGGATGACTTAAGAGCGTAGCGTAAGCGTTGAGCAGCTTCTTAGTAATAAAGTTGTTCTAACTGCCCGTATCGAACAATGCTCGGAACGATTGCAGTTGTCCGTTCGAATTCTCGACCTGTATTATAGCCGTGGCAAAAAACACAGTCGAGTTACACAAAGAAGACGAATTACAAACACGAGTGGGGCTACGATTTCTTACAATTAAGAAAACGGATTGAGAGTCGGAGATACTACTACTGTTACTAGGTTTCTCAGCTTCACCATCGCTATCCTGTTGAAGTAATGTGTGATGTTTATGTTTACCCTTTAAACAACGAAATATAGCGCATTGTTTTACTTGATGAAACGACTTACGGCAGTTGAAACACAGACTATTTTTAATCGTGATAGACATGCGTCCATCTACGGGCTTACTAAGAAACGATTTACATTTATAATTGGATGAGCATCGAAACAATATGCACATTTAGAATAAAATGTGTTATTTAAATTACTTGATTTGTTTTCGAATTTATTTTGTTTAATCATGTTTTTCAATTTCCCATAATTGTATTGCGGGGAAATACTTTAAACAAGTGTATGCGGTGGCAATGGACGCCTACTATTCGTATTAGTCGATGTTTTAGACACCTCTTTGAAAGATCGAGCCACCTTCTCAACTTTATCAAAATCGCTGTCACGTATTTGTGCTTCACTTTTCGAATACAAGAATTGTTTTGTCGACAAACCACACCTTTCTTCAAATTCCCGACGTATTTTAGAATCTAATTTCGATAAAATATGATACGATAAAACAAAATCCCAATGCTCGACTGGTAACTTGTAAAGTCTAACTGAAAAAACTCACGATAATTTTAATGATGAGCAATCACGGCATAAGTAGGATGCATAATGATCACCTGTTACCGGGAAGGTACGAATAAGCGATAACGCTTCGCCTCGCAAAGATGGAACTAGATAATGAAACTTCTCAACCTCCTTGAGCGACGGACAGTCGTGTATAAGCGCGTTTAAGGCATTAATAAATTCAGGCCAGAGCTTAATGTCACCCGAAATTGCCGGTAATTGTATCTTAGGAAGCCGTATACGCGTATTAGTATCCTGTGAAGAAGTATCCGATTGATATAAAATCGGTCGCATGAACTGTCGTCGAAGGGACATGACTTGCAAGTAGATGTCATCAAAAGGAGTCCGCATTTCATCATCCGCACCGTCTTCATCGCTGTCCCCCTGCCGCAATGAACCTAACAACTCAAGAATTGCAAAGTGTGCGGATTAGAAATCCGCTGTCCAATTTTTTTCATCACAATTTGAAAGAAATAGATCTATTTGAGTTTTATCACTACACAAGCCTTTAAAACACGATTCAACGCATTAATACGTTTTCTACTCAATATCGGTGATTGTTGCACAGTGTAACATTCGAATTCCGTATGTGTCGATCTTGAACGACTCAATTTTCGACTACGCTTCGTATTAAAAGACATCGTTACGTATTTGGATTAAAAAAGTGGGCATAATAAAACGTTAGGTACTCGTACGCGTGAATAACTAATGTAATAATAGCAAAACACTTTAAATGTGAGATCGTACCCGATCAAACGCTTGTCTGCGCGCGCGTAGCCGCGTAGCTCGGACGACCTACCAGCGTGCAGTGCTACGAGACGAGCGGCGCCAGACGCCTGATAAGAGTGGAAGACTCCGTGTAACGGAATATCCTCCTTGCGGTTAGACGATAAGGTTGAATATGAGTTGCAACAATCGATTAGATTATAAACTTATAAATATATAGTTTATATGGTGAAGCAACTTCAATTCATACAATTTTCGGATAACATACAATCACGACAGCCGGATAAATATATTTAAGGACCGGGAAATTAAATAGATTGCTTGAATATGATCAGACGTATCTATACGTCAACGGTAGTGGATGCTTTTACGAATTAACTGTTATAGACTTAAATATCGAATGTATGTATGTATGTTACGACAGCCGAATAAGTTGTATGCAAGCACTGAAAATAAAACGAATAAATTTGTCTACATACGATCTGCCGCTTCACCGGATTTCGTTAATTCTTATATAGTATGAATCCGCAGTAAAAATGAATTTCGCAAAGATTTATAATAATGATGTTCACACACCACTAAATGTTCTTATAAAAACTTAAATCAATAAATAGCTCATCAACTTTCACTGCGGAGCGGATTAAGCATCCAGTTTCTCGAGCTTTCGGCAAGGAAGACGCGAGTAGTAATACGTCTTCTCTGGTTTAAGGCCTTCAACTGACTCCGGGCGCTGGCGTCGCAAAGTCGGGTACAAAATTGAATATGGCGGGCAATAGTATACTCGTCTAATGCGGGACATTTGAATGTGGAATTTTAACAAACGAGAACAAGCAGTGCATCACGTAAGTCCTACAGCTGCACTTAAAAAATCGGAGGTGGTCTCATAGTGTAGAGCCACAGTCGTAGATGTGCAGGAAAATAAAACGTAAAAATATAATAAAATTGAATTTAAAAAAAAATAGTTAACACAAGTAACTATCAGATGAACTCATGTACTTTTCTCTAGTATCTTTATTATGTAATTAATTAGATCGTCATGTTAAAACCCGTAAGGTAACTACGAAATGTGTAACAACCGCGAAATTCTCAAACAAATAAAATTGAATAAACCTTAAAAAATATGAGAAATTACCAGAAGGTGTTTGTAATGATTTTAGTAAAACATCCATGTCACGATCCCGCTTGTTTTCGCTGCCGCTAATATATCCTTTATTCGTAAGTTCTGGAATGTTTTATTCATAAAAAATATTAGTTATCACTAGAGTCCGGTCGCGGAGTAGAAAGAATTCCGTTCGTTGACCAATTGTTACTGTCCCTTTCTTTTCCAAATAAAAATAATGTGCCTTGCTCACACGAGATGATCTGTGCAAGCAAGACGCAATATAGTAACATGGAAACGAGAGGGACAGCAATAAAAGGTCAACGTACGAAATTCCTTCTGTTCCGCAGCGGAGCTTCACTTGTTATATGCCTATATCCAGCAGTGTATGAGGTACGTCCTCCAGCTGCTCTTAAAAATAGAAGGCGATCTTATGGTGTAGAGCCACAGCCGTAGATGAGCAGGAAAATAAAACGTAAAAATGTAATAAAATCAAAAAAAAAAGTAGTTATTGAGAAACAACTATCAAATGAACTCATGTTGTTTTCTCTAGTATCTTTGATAATTAATTGGATCATCATGTTAAAACCCGTCAGGTAACTACGAAAGGTGTAACAAACGCGAAATTCTCAAAAAAGTTAAATTGAATAAACCTTAAAAAATCTGAGAAATTACCAGAAGGTGTCTGTAATGATTTTAATAAAACATCCACTTCACGATCTCGCTTGTTGTCGCTGGCGATAACAAAACCTTTACTCGCAAGTTCTGGAATATTTCATTCATAAAAAATATTAGTTATCACTAGAGTCCGGTCGCGGAGTAGAAATAATTCCGTACGTTGACCAATTGTTACTGTCCCTTTCTTTTCCAAATAAAAATAATGTGTCTTGCTCACACGAGATAATCTGTGCAAGCAAGACGCAATATAGTAAAATGGAAACGAGAGGGACAGCAATAAAAGGTCAACGTACGAAACACCTGTTCCGCGGCGGGGCTTCACACGTTATATGCCAATGTCCAGCAGTGTACGACGTACGTCCTCCAGCTGCATTATAGAAATAGAAAGTGGTCTGATAGTGTAGAGCCACCGCCGTAGATGAGTAGGAAAATAAAACAAAAATGAAATAAAATCAAATAAAAAAAAATAGTTAACAACAAACAACCATCAAATGAACTCATGTTTTTTCGCTAGTACTTTTAATAATTAATTAGAGCATCATGTTAAAAACCGTAAGGTGTGTTACAAACGCGAAATTCTCAAACATGTAAAATTGAATAAACCTTAAAAATCTGAGAAATTACCAGAAGGTCCTTGAAATGATTTTAATAAAGCTTCCATTTCCCGATCCCGCTTGCTTTCGCTGGCGCTAACATATCCTTTATTCGCAAGTTCTGGAATATTTTATTCATAAAAAAATATTAATTATCACTAGAGTCCGAGTAAAAAGAATTAAGAATTATTACTGTCCCTTTCTTTTCCAAATAAATTTAATGTCTTGCTCACACGAGATAATATGTGCCAGCAAGATGTAATACAGTTATATAACACGGTAACAAGAGGGACCGTTATAAAAGGTCTCAGTAATAAAATCTTACGTAAGAGGCAGCGACACTGCATGCTTACAGGCGAATTCAGCCGGCACGATCGGGGAGGTACCTCTCGCTTGCACGAGAGCGGCGTAAAGTGACAGCTTCGTGCAGTTGGTAAGTAGCAAGTGGTCCATGGAGGTGGGAAGAAAAAGAAGAGCAGTGCAATCCTACGAAATGGCTAAACCGATTCTCATGAAATTTTGTTTGTGTGTCAGGTAGGTTTGAGAATCGGTCAACTTCTATTTTTTATCTTGATATTTCCACGGCATCTAAACCTACGCGGATGCAACCGCGGAGCGCAGCTAGTAATAATATAATAATAATGGCGAATATAAAAATCCTTGACCTTCCTCATTCATACGAGGGTGCTGATACTCAAACTGCAAACCCTTGTAGTTTGGCTGTACTACTGTGTCACGTTCAGGAGATATCGGTATGCGATAAGTTTCTCGCACATCTTCGTCGGTGTTTACTTGGTCAAACTGCACTTCGATTTTACGGTTAGGTAGCATATCTGAAAATTTACAAAAATATCAAGTGGTATGGTAGGGCTAGTTGTGGCTACTACTGGGGTATGAACCCCAGTAGTAGCCATAGGTGGCGGATGATGGAACGATGGTAAGATATTACCACCAGCTGCTTCGGCAGTCCCCGACCACACAGCATTAAGCTACATTGGGTCCATGGGCAGGAGTCCTTACGAGGCTAATGTAGAACAGTCAGCATCAGTGCAGGATGTTGACTCAGGGCGGCAGTGGAGGAGTATTTTAGATACCAACGGTGGCGCCCATAGGCCTAGTCAGCTGGCTTACTGCACACCCATCAACCCGCATTAGACAAGCGTGATGGGTTAAATGTCTATTCACCTCCTTTAATAATGAATAGCACCACTACAACACGGCCCCCAGTTCCCGGTAGCTTGGCTATACCTAGCCAAGGTGGCGGCCAGGGTGAAGGTCGAGCAGGGGGTGCTAAGAATCCCCGGGTTACGGCAGGCCACCATAACTACCAACTGATCTTGGCGACGTACAATGGACGCACGCTACGGCTCAACGACAGGCTGATCGATCTCGAAGAGGAGCTTAAGCACATTAAGTGGCATATTCTGGGGCTATGTGAAGTCCGAAGAAAGGGCGAGGATACCATAACTCTCGAATCGGGCCATACAATATACTTCCGAGAAGGAGATCAGCCGTCGCAAGGTGGTATCGGGTTCCTGGTTAACAGGACTCTCCGTGACAATATACTAAAAATGTCCAGTGTTGCTGAATTATGACTGACCGAGAGGTGTAGCCTCAGATTTACAGGTCTACGCACCGACTTCGACATACTTGGACGATGAGGTGGAAAATATGTACGAGGACATCTCTCGAGCTTTACATTCCACCTCCAAAGCCCACTACAATGTTGTCGTGGGGGACTTTAATGCTAAAGTGGGAGTACAGATTTACGCAGAATCGAGAATGGGGTCACATGGTTTTGGCAGTAGAAATCACAGGGGGCAAATGCTTGTCAACTTCGTCGAGAAAGAGGAAGAATTTGATGAACTCATTCTTTAAGAAAAAGCCTCAAAGGAAGTGGACATGGCAAAGCCCTGACACTGTGACTGAAAACGAGATAGATTTCATCTTATCGGACAAACGGCGAATATTTAGAGATGTTACAGTGATCAATAGGTTTAAAACCGGAAGCGATCACCGACTCCTCTCGAGAGAGCACGAGGCACTGTGAGTATCAAGTTGAAAGCCGAATGTAACCGTTTGTTGAAGTCTACACTCCGGCCAATCTACTTCAAAACATTGTTGTCTCCGAACAATTCCACTTAAAATTGGAAAATCGATTCGCTGTCTCGGAAACCACAGACTGTTGTCTGTGGTTTCCGAGACAGCGAATCGATCGATAGACCAGAAACTCGAAAGTGTGGTGGAAATCCTCAGGGAAGTAGGGATGCAGTTCTGCCAGGGTAAGCGTACGTGCAAAAAGTCTAAACTTTCCGAAGAGACGCTCCGACTTATAGAAGAGAGACGCACATACCCATCGTCAGCTTCGTCGGTAAACCAGGCTCGCAACAAAATCATAAGGAAACTTGTGCGACGCGACCTCCAATCATGCAACACGCTCTCGATTATAAAATCGATAGAGCAAAATCGGGGTTCGAAAGTGTTCGTCCAGCTTCTGGGTAGAAGCCACCTGGCAAAGCTGACAACATCTACGGGGAATGTCGTCGTGTCTAAGTCGGATATTCTTGCGGAAATTAAAGACTTCTATGGCAAACTCTACGCTACGCAGACTTCCAGGCCCGAATCCGGTACGTAGGACAAAAGAGCCACATTTACCCGCCATCTCACAGAAGACCTGCCCTAAATCAGCCGAGATGAGATCCTGTTAGGCCTTAAACAACTTAAAAATGGAAAAGCCCCGGGAGAGGACGGAATCACTACTAAGCTCTTAAAGGCTGGAGGAGTTCCAGTCTTGATGGAGCTCCAAGAGCTCTTTAATGCCGTTCTTTTTTCCGGGAGAACTCCAAAGGCGTGGAACAGAAGCGTGGTGGTTTTGTTTTTCAAAAAAGGAGACAAAACTTTGCTGAAAAACTACCGCCCTATTTCGCTTCATGTCTATAAGTTGTTTTCAAGGGTCACCACGAACCGTCTCGCTCGAAGACTCGACGAATACCAGCCACCGGAGCAGGCCGGGTTTCGAAGCGGTTACAGCACCATAGATTACATCCACACGCTGCGGCAGATTGTACAGAAGACCGAAGAGTACAATCGGCCCTTAAGTCTAGCGTTTGTGGACTATGAGAAAGCCTTTGATTCCATCGAAACCTGGTCTGTTCTTGATTCCTTGCAACGTTGCCAAGTAGACTGGCGATACATAGAGGTGATGAGATGTCTTTATAATGTCGCATCGATGACCGTGGAAGTACAGGGTCAGCGTTCTGAAGATGTCAACCTACGAAGAGGCGTAGGACAGGGGGATGTTATATCCCCGAAACGGTTCGCTAACGGTCTAGAGGATATGTTCAAGACGTTGGACTGGAAAGACTGCGGCATCAATATTAACGGCAAGTACATCGTTAAGCAAGTAGTCGTTATGGCCGAAACGCTGCAGGATCTACAACAGATCCTGAATGCCCTGACTGATTCTTCTCTACTTATAGGCCTTCGGATTAATTTGGATAAAACCAGATTCAAGTATAACGAGCACGATATTCCGGAGCTAGTTGCCGTACATGGACTCCAACTCGAGGCTGTTCAACAATATGTTTACCTAGGGCAAACGCTCCAACTAGGTCAAAATAGCTTAGAGAAGGAAGTCCAGAGAAGAATTCAGTTAGGCTGGGCAGCATTTGGCAAACTACGCCGGGTCTTCTCGTCGCCCATCCCACAATGTCTGAAGACTAAAGTCTTCAACCAATGCGTCCTACCAGTCATGACCTACGGAGCCGAAACGTGGGCATTCACGGTCCGACTGGTCCACCAATTTAACGTTGCTCAGCGCGCTATGGAGAGAGCTATGCTCGGTGTTTCTCTGAGGGATCGAATCCAAAACGAAGTAATTCGTCAGAGAACTAGGGTAACCGACATAGCTACTCGGATTAGCAAGCTGAAGTGGCAGTGGGCCGGTCATATCTGCAGGTTGGCTGCCGGCTGGTTGTAACCCGGCCGAAACGTCAAGCAATATGTTTGGCTAGTATCTTTAGCAAATATTGTATCTTGTTAAATCCTGTAAAGTAACTACAAAATGTATAACAAACCTGAAAGTCTCAAGCAAGTAAAATTTAATTAATCTTAATTAAAACATCTGAGAAATTACCAGAAAGTGCTTGTAATGATTTTAATAAAACATCCATGTCACGATCCCGCTTGTTATCGATGCCGCCAAGATATTCTTTATTTACAAGTTCTGGAATATTTTATTCATAAAATGTATTAATTATCTTTAGAGTCCGGTCGCGGAGTAGAAATAATTCCGTACGTTGACGTTCCAAATAAAATTATGTGTATACATATATATAATATATAATATATGTATACACATTTGTACACACGAGATAATTTGTGCGAGCCAGACGCAACATATTAACATGGAAACGAGAGGGACAGTAATAAAAGGTCAACGTACGAAATTCTTTCTGCTCCGCGGCGGAGCTTAACACGTTATATGCCTATGTCCAGCAGTGTACGACGTACGTCCTTCAGCGGGTCACTTATATTAAAATCAGAAACAGAGTCAATAACAATATATTCTAAAATTCGGAAGTTTTAGTTCTAACATAGACAAAATTACAAATTTATATTTGTAAAGTGAGGTCAACGAAACGAGATAAAAATCGTAAACAATCTGACCGTGATTGACAGTAGTTAGGAACCTTTTGTGCTCCGGTTGCCATTTTGAATTTATGAATAAGTTTGTGACCTTTGGCGCTCTTTGGCGGAGGCCTGTGTCCAGCAGTGGACGCCTTTCGGCTGATGATGATGACGATGATGATGACAATGATGATGATGACAATGATGATGATGACGTTGATGATGATGACGATGATGATGATGAACAAGTTCCTTTGTAATTGAATTGTGTTTGAGTTATTACGTATTGCTTTGTCGCTGTTATTTAGTTTTTGTAAATTATTGTTATTGACCAGTTAGTATTTCTTGTTGGTTCTTATTATTGTGAGTTAAAAAATATAATGTGAAAATCCTAAGACTGCCACCTTAACATTGCGAGCTCATTCCATTGAACTTGCGTGGGTTGACGTGAAGGGACACGTAGCGAGCAATAATCATCATTTAAATTTGAAGATGTAAAAAATTTGCTACAAGAAGGACTTCAAAATGTATCTACTGAGAAATGTCAGTATTGTGTGGATCATATCATAAAGGTGATCATATCATAAATGATGACAATGATGATGATGACAATGATGATGAACCATTTCTATAGCCATATTGACCACATAATTGATAATTTTGTCATAAATACGGCTGATTCAAGCTCTTCTGACCAATTGTTTTCATTTACGACAGACGACGATTAGAAAACGGACGAAAAAGTTTAATGAAACTTGTATATAATTTCTGAAAGTAAAAAAAATTTGGACTCCTGATAGTTTGTTTACATTATTTATCTCGCTACGTTGGCCTTACGTTAGTCTATTTTATACAAAACGAGTGCATACGCTCATAAATGTAATTTTGTCGACATTTATAAATTGTAATATTCGTACTACCCATCGAGTGGGTACGAAACCCTTGTGGACTAGATCGACTTGCACTTGAAGGAATTCGACGCAAGATAAAACCTTATGTAGAATTCCTTGACTCGCTTGTTCTAAATTTTACTATACAGGGTTAAATGTAATTAACGCAAGACTTCTTGCAGGCAGCATGTCTACAACAATACCAATAACATTTGTTCTACGACTTCTGAAAATTAATAGTTTTTAAAATTTTAATATTCCCATACACAATTAATATATTGCCTCTGAACTATCATTTAGTCTGCGTGCGGCTAAGAAAACAGCGCGGGAAACGCGCGCGGCAATCTTACAAGATACAGAGTAATAAATAACAGAGGGTGCAAACATTTGTTGTTTTTATTTTTTTTGTGCTATTTATCTAGATTCGTAAAAAGTCGTAGAACAAATGTTGTTGGTATTGATGTAGACATGCTGCCTGCAAGAAGTCTTGCGTTAATTACATTTAACCCTGTATATTTATGTATAGGTACTAATATAATACTATATGTTACAAATATATATTACAAAAAAAAACTTGTCTAATACTAAAGATGCTACATAATTTAGGTATGTACTCGCCTGGTTTATAACACATAATATGATTTGAAAACATCATAAAACATAAAATAATAAAATACAAGACGCCATATAAGTACATTATAAATACCATGTATTTAATTTATATAACAAATAACTTAATAGTAACATCCAATCTGTGAGCGGGCCTAACACCTACAATACAACCAGATTATAAAAAAATAAAATAACAGGTTATTTTATACAAAGATTCGATTAAAAATATCGATGAAAATATCGTAAAACGACTCGTAAAAAGTGAGTGCACGCTTAGGCCATAAATCGTTTGAACTATAAAAAGTAATACAAACAATAAATAAATAGCTTTAGTTGCTCAATTGATTTAGTTGAAAGTAGAGTAATAAGAAAATAGCAGAATTACTCTATAATGTTGGGGGATGTCATCATTCGAAAATTAACCAGAATATCTTCAAATGAATGCTTAGCAAGTACATGAAGAAACATATTTGATTTTATTATTAACGCAATATTAAATTCACCTTTTCAACATAAAGATGAAACAAAGTACTCTCGAGGATCTGAACAGCTATATTTTGCTATAAGTATAAAAAACACCGCAAATGAAGTATAGGGAACACATAAAAATATGGACAAGACGACTCACTGCGATTCTACATGTAGATTTAGCGTATTACGAATAGAGTAAAAGCGTTTTAATTAGAAATTAGCGTCTACGAAGAAGACTAAAACCAAACTGCTCTCCATTAAATGTAGGCAATTACTGCTAACCGTTGGGCCACCGTATAAAATAAACGTAAAGCCTCATTACGTGTATTCGTAATTAGTTACAATCGTTTCTTTAACGTTCGTTCCACAGGCCGTAAAGTAAGTCCACGCGAAGGCCGTTATTATCAATCGTAGCCGAAGTAATCGATTATTCGCCTTCCTGATTGTACGAATACTTTGCTATCGAATAAATTTTACTAGGACCGGTTATGATTAATTTAGATCGATAAATTGTAACAAAAACATAATTAATTACATTTCTTCATAATGTGTTCTCACTTTGTGTGACTAAAGGTTTTTAAAATCATTCCTGTTGATTAATCTTAATTATTATAATGATAAATTAGCAATCGATACAAGATTTTTAATAAGTCGACATGCTTTTTTTATTTTTTGACATCGTAAATATTGTGAACAAGAAGATTTATTTTATTACTGTATCAGTACATTAAAACACATAATATGTAGCGTTAACAGTTTTTACTGATATTAAAAAAGTTACTGTTTATTTTCAAGTTGGACTGTAAACATTTTATAATAAAAATATAATATATTTATATATATTATTTAATGTTCTTTGTCTTTTACTTACTCTTTGTGGCCGTACCAAAATTTAATTGATTCTTATTATTGAAACCGGTACCTTTTGTTGGTACTAATAATTTCGTCTTTTTTTTACACAAGTCTGTTATACTATACATTCTAATTATATATATTATATACTGTGATCGATTATGTCTACTGAAAAACCTATCATAGAGTATGCCGTATGAACTCACATGGCCTGTGGAGCTGGGAGGAGAAAGAAGGGCAGCGCTTTTGCTTAGCCTCTATGCGGATGCCTATGGGCGTCGATAGTCACGAAAATGGCGCCAACTGCTTGTTTGCACCCTTTATCATAAAAAAGACGGCTTGGAGCGACTTACTCCCGCCATTACGAAAATTACAGAACAAATCAAATTTTAAGACTCAGTACAAAAAAAAAACTCTTTTATTGATGCAACAAAATATATGAAAGTAGAAAATAAATGTTGAATATTATTATTTATTGTGTACTTGTCAGCGCGTTTGCTTTACCTACATGCAAATTAAGGGCGTCGAACATATTATGGGTTTGCAGTGCTATGGGGTTAGTAATAAATTTGTTTTCCTTGGATTATACTATGATAATATGATATTTATGTTATATGATAAAATATTTTATTGTTTTTGTATTAATTATTATGAGTTATATATTATGTTCACAATAAACCTGGTATATGTATGTATATGTATGTATATGTATTTGTACTTAGTGGTATATAGTGTATATATTATATATAATTTATACAATTTTTATTGCTGATAAACTCACACTTTATAGGGTAACTAGCTGCGCCCCGAGGTTTCACCCGCGCTTAATTTCTAAAAAATCGATATAAATTTCAACACCCTATTTCACCCCCTTAGGGGATGAATTTCTAAAAATCCTTTCTTAGCGGATGCCTACGTTATTACATCTACTTGCATGCTAAATTTCAGCCCGATCCGTCCAGTGGTTTGGGCAGTGCGTTGATAGATGGCTATGTCACCTTTGACTTTAATATATATAGATGTAAAATATTTTCTAACGTAACCTAACCAAAAAGAGAACTAGAATGAAGATGTGTTGTTCTATTACTATGATTTCGCCATTAAGGGAAAAAACAATGGTAGTCTTGAAAACCAGTGTCAGGACAATAAGTCCTGACTATAGCTGCTGAGGTCCCACCATTTTGTGAAACACACTGTCGCTAGCAGAACATTTGTAGTGTTAAGTTATATTACGTACAAGTTGTGTTATTCGTACAATGTGTTAGTTACAGTGTGATTTAGCAAATAAAGGTTTTATTATCTTTAAAAATTTTTAGAAATATGTACCACGGACGATGCAGTGTGGCACCACCTTTTACTAAAGTTTGCCGGTATTATAAAATAAGATTTCATAATCTGCCATCTAGCTCGTATCACAATCCTCTGTAAGCGCGATGGATTGATGATGAACATCCAATCAGATTTGAAGAATATAGGTAGAAACAGTGCATTTTTATCTGTGTTTGTCTCTACGTCTTTTTATTCTGAATGTTAACATTTCATTAGACACATCTTTTTTGTAATGTAAGAGCCTGGTGATCTGTAACTGACTTCCTAGTATAGACACCAAATCCCTTACAAAGGATATGGTACTTCAAAAAATATGCATGTATCATTAAATATCATGTAGCTTTGTGGAGATAATAAATAAAATTCATTAATTCAAATTAATTCATTCTTTATGCCATGACTACAGCTACGTGAATGCTGTATGAAGTTTTGGAGTTGTCCAAATCTCTTCATTTAATCACAATCAAAAATTGACAATTTTTGCGAAATTTTTACATCAAAAACCCGTTGAGTCGATGCAGAGATTGGACATGGAAATGTATTTATTCATGTTCCGTCATTTACACGCAAGAACATTTAGATTTACAAGTAGATGGGAGGTACCGGTTTAATGTTTGTCAATTAATAGCAACCTTAGCTTTATTTACTAAATGCATTTAGTTATGCGATTGTTAGCTCAAGTTAGAACTAGATGTTACATAGATCCTGGCTCTACGAGTGAAAACATTAAAATCTGAGCCCTAAATACTACTATTCTAGAATATATAGCTCTAAATTTTAAGAATAATGTATCGTTTTGGTATGAGTATGATGACCACTCAGTAAAATCATCACACTATGTATACTTGATTCTTTTTATATGAATGTCTCAAATATGGATTGTGATTTTTTTTAGAGAAAACGTTCAAATCAAAAAGTAAACGTTACGAAAATATGCTTTCAAATTTGTCTGTCTTTTGATTTTATACTTTTTCATCTCGTCAGCACAGAAAATTAATTATACTTGATTTGACAAATTAGCCAAATCCATTAGAGGCAGACACAGACGCTATAATTCATTTGAAGTATCGAAATTTGCTTTAGTAAATTATACCCCTGGGCTAACTGTCTAACAGCTTCCATCATCCATGACACTTCTGTATTTAAAACAAGCGGCCAAGTAAGAATTGATCTCTTTTGAGTAAGGTTCGGTACCCTCAAACGATGTTTTTATCAAATATTTTAACAATTTAGTGGTATTTCATAAGGCGTTAAGTAACAACAAACTTTTAATATTTTGTTTAATAGCTGTTTAATAGCAATAGCGTTGTAGCGAATTTTATATTTTTTTTTAGATTTGTATATATTGCGTCTTTAAGACATTTATATAAAAAAAGATATTATTGCCACTTAAAGAGGGAATAAAATGTTCAGCAACATATGGTTGCTTAACGGAAATGATTACTATTATTTACTATATTGAAAGTTAAAAATATGGATTTATTAATAAAATATATTAATTTTATTATTAATACTTAAAAACTTAAAAAATGCTAACTTATGCATCAATTGAGAAATATAATGCAAAATAATTACCAACCCTCATGACAGCTGTGCGACAGCACACGTTTCGTGCGGTGTGTAAGTAGCCAGTGGCCCATGTAGGAAGGAGAAAAAAGGAGGGCAGCGCATCTGTATAGCCGCTATGCAGATGTCTATGGGTGTCGTTAGTCGTGAAAATTACTCCGACTGCTCGTTTGCTCCCTTATACTATGGTATACGATAAAGCCCTCCCTCTATACCATACATACTCAATACGTATAAGATAGAGGGGGGGCCTCTATGCCAAACATACAATACAAACATAGACTAATTAAGATCTCTTTCGCTCCAAGAGATGTAGCGCAGTAAGAGATGTATCAGACTGTTAGCAGAAGAGTTAGTAATCGGAGTTAGTTTTGTAAGAGGTAGTGCCACGCTGCATGTTTGCATGCAGCCGAAATGGGCCGGCATGACCGGGGAGGTACCTCTCGCTTACACGAGACCGGCGTAAAGTGACAACTGAGCTATCGTTGCGTTGGTGCGGTGTGTAAATAGCCGATGGCCCATGAAGGTTGGAGGAGAAAGGAAAGGGCAGCGCATCTGTATAGCCTCTATGCCTATGGGCGTCGGTAGTCATGTAAATGCCTCCGACTGCTCGTTTGCCCCTATACCAAAAAAAAATAAAACTTGTCAGTTGTGTTCCTTTTGTCAGTTTTGAGTAAGGAACCCTATATTTGTATCTAGACGCAGAAATGGGACCTTATTAATTAAGTTCAGACAAGTTGTGATCGATCTATGGCATATTACTATTATTGCTCGCTACACTTCTTTTTTATGGTATAGGGGGGCAAACGAGTAGTCAGGTAAATTTTCCGCATAGAGGCTATATACGAGGGCTGCCTTTTAAGTTTTGTCGTTTGAAATAAGTATAGACAATATTATAGATTATTACCATTTATTGTTTTTCAAAGAATTCTCCGCGATATTTAATACACTTTTG
>LUGF01039609.1:407886-430053 GCA_001625245.1 Calycopis cecrops
TAAAACATTCTTTTGTTTTCGAATTCTAAATTCAAAAAGATGAAAAAGACATACATATTTTTTTATACAGTCGAAGGAGGTTTGCAAACGACACTACTTAAAAGGCAGCCTCGTAGATGCGCAGCTCTCCTTACTCCTCCTACCATCATGGGCCACCGGCTACTTACTTACTGTACGAAACAAGACAGCACAGTTGTCACTTTTACAGTTAATATTATATTTACTTACTCGACTCATTTCCTTCATATCCTATAATCCCGTTGCCATGAATACTGTAAAAATTAATAAATAATAAATTGTAAAAAAAAATAAAATAACGGATTTTTATATGAACTTCAGAAACCAATATATGAAACACATATTAATAATTTAACGATATCTGCAATATTTACTATCACATTCGTTATAACTTTTGGCGGTTTTGACACGTTAATTTATATCGATATAAAATCGATATTATTTTCGAGTCGAATTTAATAAGGGACTCGATAAAGTTTATTGCAAAGGAAATTATTGGACTCGTGGATCTCGATAGTTGTCGTTATTTCAAAACGTACCTAATATTGTTCTTATCGCGCATTCTAGCGACAATCGTGAGAGTGCCCGACCTCCGAGCATGTGTGATGCTGCGATTTGTTTAGTAGCCCCCACTAATTTGTGTTTGTATTTAAATATACGGACGGAGCACTCTTGATACTTAAAATTTGTTTAGTAGCCCCCACTAATTTGTGTTTGTATTTAAATATACGGACGCAGCACTCTTGATACTTAACATTTGTTTACTAGCCCCCACTAATTTGTGTTTGTATTTAAATATACGGACGCAGCACTCTTGATACTTAACATTTGTTTACTAGCCCCCACTAATTTGTGTTTGTATTTAAATATACGGACGGAGCACTCTTGATACTTAACATTTGTTTACTAGCCCCCACTAATTTGTGTTTGTATTTAAATATACGGACGGAGCACTCTTGATACTTAACATTTCTTTAGTAGCCCCCACTAATTTGTGTTTGTGCTTAAATATACGGACGGAGCACTCTTGATACTTAACATATTTTGGTCTGGTGGTCTTATCGCTTTACATAACTGACGCCACTTAAGTCTTTTGAGGATTTTTCACCTGAAAATCATGGAATTGATTAAGATATAGTCGCAGAAGCACACATTTTTTGTGTGATATCTAATCAAAATCATGATGGTTTATTGTATCAATGATCTTACTTAACCTTTCCTTCTTTCAATACTTATAGTAGCAAGTCTACATTGTACCTATCTCGTGATTTAAACTTTCAATTTAGGGTTAGTGGTTCAA
The DNA here is from genome assembly GCA_001625245.1 of Calycopis cecrops. Taxonomy (NCBI): domain Eukaryota; kingdom Metazoa; phylum Arthropoda; class Insecta; order Lepidoptera; family Lycaenidae; genus Calycopis; species Calycopis cecrops. Next base: position 409,205 of record LUGF01039609.1, read on the forward strand.
AGTAATATTTTTTTTGCTGAAAAACATATAAATTTATAATTTGTTTATACATTTATATATTTGGCTTTTGTCATTTTCACAAACATAAAATATTTCCGCAAAAAAATGACTAAAAATACGAGTATATGAAGAAAAACATCAATCTAAATATTGACTATAGCTGAAAACGTAAGTTAACCAATAATTTTCTGATCTTGTTGAATCTACAGTGATAAATATGTTATCGCATGCTTGCGGCAGTATCGCTACAGCGGCAGATGGATAAGGTTTGATAAATTAATATCAGGTCAGAGATGGGTTCCTTTTATAGTAGATAAACGCTACGACGGAGGAAAGTGATAACTTAGTCCCTGACAAGTAAGTTTAGCAGAACGAGCTGGTTACAGGACGATGCCGAAATAATCTTTTTGTAAGATGCAGTGGCACTGCAAGCTTGCATGCAGCGGAATTGGGCCGGCACGACCGGGGAGATACCTCTCGCTTACACGAAATCGGCGTGAAGTGACAGCTGTTCTGTCGCGTTTAGAGCGGTGTGTAAGTAGCCGGCGGCCCATAGAAGTGGTAGGCGAGAGGAGGGCAGAGCATCTGTATGGCCTATACGTGGATGTCTATGGGCGTTGATAGTCATGAAAATGGCTCCGACTGCTCATTTACACCCCTATAACATAAAAAAGTATTTGATCCGCGACCTCCCGTGGACGCCACAGGCCCAGTTACCTGTCCAGCAGCTAACGTTAAACGTTTATAAACAGTAATTATTTTAAGCGAAACACGGTTAGCGGAGTACATGGTGGCAAAACTTGTGTCCGCATTAGCACACCGTTTTGGTTATCAGTGACAGTTTTATGGGGTATACAAGCGCATCCAAAATGGTACACCATGACCATGGTCAAGTTCGTGACGTCGCCCGACCCCTTTGCCGTTTAATGGCAGGACCATTTGATCTGATAGTGGAAAATGATTGCAGATTTAATATGATGGCCAAATAATTGTTTGGATTAGATTGTTGTTATGTTTTTGTGATGTGAGGTAGTGCTTTCAGTATTGCAGCCGAATCAGGCTATGATATCTTTGTTTGTAAGTAAACGGATAGTATGAAGGAGCACACAGCACACATATTCATATAAACACATAAATAAGTAGCTCCAACTGTATGTATCCGATCTAAATTTGTCATCATCCTGAAATGCCCAGTAATAAGTTTCTTTTGATTCTATAAAGGACATACAGGCAAATAATAATTTCATAAATTATTAAATACATAATTGTAACAAAGATAGCTTCTCAAAGACATATTTATTTTATCTTTACTGTTGTAAATTATAAATTGTTAAACAACTTAGTCATAAAGTTATAGTAGAATTTTATCTTACAACTGTATATTGCAACTTAATTGTTTTATTAATACTTTTAGGAATCTAAATGTACATAAAAATGCAATATTTTGTATGTAAGATTTAAGAATGAATAAAGGACTTATAAAAACAAAACAAAACAAAAACGAACTCTATATAGACTCTATATAGATTTCTAGTAGAGAAAAGATTGTTGTAATTCTTTACAAATTTTACACCGTAGCTGATGATTGGCCACGTTTCATTATATGAAACTTCATTGGTAGCTACGGTGTAAAATTAAATTATTAGTAGTACTATTATGACAAAAAGTAATAAGCTGAGAATTATTTTTTTCTTTATATCTTTGTGACGTTAGCGACAGTTAAGGCTAGCCTAAGTACCTACATCGAATTACAAAAAGTCCTTTAAATAAGTCCCTAAATAAAACTAACAAATAAAATTATCCTTCATAATTTAGCCCACTTCCACTTCATTAATTTATAATTAAAATCAAGATGGTTCGACCACTGCCTCTCGCTGAAACTTTGGAAGACTAATTGAGCTTATTATTTTAAATACTTCGAAATAGTTCTACCTACTTATGAAAATCGCAATGACACTCGGGAGTACAACTTTCATTTTGTATTCAATATTCTATAAATTAAAACTGGGATCCTACCATAAATAATCATAAAAAAACAAAGTATTTACACATAATATGTATTACGATGAATTAGAATTAATAATGATAATTTAATGTTTGGAAAAACAAAGGGACAAAGTAATCGAATTAAATTTAAAAAAAATCACAAGTGATTGGTACTTATTGAAATGAAAACTTCATCCTTCTTAACATTTCGCAGGTTAGCCATTAAAAATTTGCAAATTCAAGGGTTCAACTCGCATTAAATTAACGACGTAACTATATTTTAACAGCTCTTAACAATTGAACCAAGTATTCCTCACGTATCATACTAATTTAAACTATACGTGAACTGGAATTGACTTCAATAGACGATAAGTTAGCGCTAAGAGCCGCTGCAGCAATCTACACCATGTAAGTCTAGCCGGTGGCTACGTTCGCCCATTAGATACCGCTTCCTCAACAAAAGAGGCTATGGACTTCTATACTAACAATTGTATGAGCTATTTACCTTATCTGTAGCAGCCGCAATCACACTGCCGCCATATATAGCGCGCTTATTCGGTTTTGATATTATTAATAGAGGAAACTGTTTTTGTTCATGTATCGATAAGGTTTTTGGAGTGTAGGTCGCGTGGAAAGACGAATTTGATAATGTCCACGATTGATGATTTTTGTTTTAAGTATATATTCTATAGCTGCGCCTTGCGGTTTCACCCGCATAAATTTCGATCCCGTGGAAAGTAGAAAATCATTCCATCGCATCCCATAGAAACATTTTTTCGGGATAAAAACTCCAAGTTACCCTCTATGTGTGTGCTCATGGAAACTCGGTTCAGCAGTTTGAAGTTTGGTTCAGCGTGAAAGAGTAACGAACAAACAAACATACAAACTTCCGCATTGATAATATTAGTACGATGTACAGTCCTGGGTCACACAGCCGGCAACGCATATGTTAGACATTAGGTGGCCCAACTGCTCGTTTGCATCATATGCTATAAAAAAAGAAATAGTAGTTTATGCAACTGTCGTATAATGAAGGGTATTAAAACTCAAGTGTGAGTTTCAAAATAGTAACGAGTGTTTTAATACCCGTGTTATATGCAGATGCATACACTACTTTATCTTCACTAAAGCAATTAATCAATTATTAAAATATTGCGAAACATTAAATTCAAGCCTACGTGTAGTGTCACAACGAACTTGCCGCCATTAAAATCTAACCAATAAGAGCGCAGCTGCAGCGCGCGCAGGGCCAATCAGGAGCGAGCGCGCGCTGTTAATGATTTTGACATAAGACTCTCTCACCACTCTCTCTCTCTCTCTCTCGCTCTCACACAGTGTTATAATGAGATTTTACGATATCGGTTTGGATATTATAACATCATGTCAAATTGCTTAAATTGAGTTTTTTGTTGTCTGAGCTATAACAGTAGTTATTATAAGTCAAGTATTGAAAACATACATAAGTAGAATGTTACAACATTAGTGTAGATAAAAAAATATATATAAAATAAAAATCATATAAAAATGACGGATTCCAAATTTAAATGTAATATTTTTTTATACTTAATTGTAACAGTATTTATGGCCAGACTCAGTATATTGTTTTTATTTAATTGCATTATCGTCAGTTACATTTTTACAATATCAGTTATAATTATTTATTATTAATTTAATTGATCGCCTGTTTTCCCATCCATTTCAAAAAATGAGCTCACTAATATCAACTGAGTTTTGTCATCTTGATACTCGGTAAGTATCAAAAATTCAACACATTGAGAATGAGGAAGGATCGTGGCTATTTGAATATTTTCCTTCTATCACGTAGGTACCTATTATTTAATTAATTGAAAAAAAAACACTACATTATATTATAAATAAAAATATTTAATATTCTGCTTTCCCTTTCCATTCTTTATTATATCTATGCTAAATTTCCTCCTTTCACACAAGTCTCTTGTAAAGATGAACAATTTGGTTTACGAAACAATAATGCAGATGCACAAAAACTTATATACATAGTTTCAAAATGAAACGTATAATAAACGTAAAGTATATAAATATTAACAACAGCCTGGACGTAAGGTGACATTACCTCATTCATGTTCTATTATCAGGAGCCGCGTACTGCGCTATTTACAGTGAACGCTCTGACCTGAGGTGATCATACTAGTGATGCGACTCGAGTCATGTTTTTACTCGAGTCACTCGAGTCAGTTATTCAAACTCGTACTCGAGTAAAAAAAAATTCTACTCTAGTGAACGAGTCACCAAGTGAACTCGACGCACCGAGTACACTCGAGTCGCCGAGTACACTCGTCACTCGAGTGACATTTTTACTCGAGTTACTTTTTTACGCGAGTGACATTTTTACTCAAGTGAATTTTTTACTCGAGTGACATTTTCACTCGAGTGACTTTTATACTCGAGTATAACTCGAGTGAGGGAACAATCTTATTCGAGTGACTCGAGTCGCAAATTCTTACTCGAGTCGCATCACTAGTCATCATACCGGGCGGTGAGATGAAGATGTCCACTTACCCGACATTACCTCATACGCTATTATCAGTAGCAGCACACTACGCACGCACAGGAACGCGCTGTATAACAGTGACAACCCGGGTATCAGTATCAGTATCAGTATATAAAACTTCATGGATTGGAATGATTTGATAAAGAAATATAATTTAAATTATGAACGAATAAAATCTTATTGACGAAAATAATAAAAAGTTGATTTAGGCAGAGCATTTTTCGCATTGACACAGAATGGTCGCAATTTGAAGAATATTCCTTTTAGCTAGGGCTAGTTTTATATAATCAAGAAATGTATTCTCGCAACAAGATTAAGTAAGAAAATAAACATATGATTAAATATATCCAAGTTTTTCTATTTGTAACTCAGGTGAGACAGTGTTAGCTAGGTCAGTTATTATAAGCCCGGGGAAGGCATTACAATAATGTGAACGATAAAGACTTTTCCAGTCGTCGACCAAAAACTCATCAAAAACTCATTTCCTACTACAAAGGAGAAGATATTCACTTTTTTGTCTAAGGATCTAGTAAATATATTTATAGTGTTGCCATACAAACCAGTTTAAACGCATTACAAAAGCAGTTCTTTTACCGTCATGTTTTTATAGTTTGCAATACCAACATTCGAATACATTTGTAAAGTGTACCACATTTCCTTTAATCGTATTACTTACTATGTAATTAGCGTCGATATTTTCACACGTACGTAATTAAGTATCAAGATCGTTTGCATACTTTCGTATACCAACATTGCTATTGGCTGTTTGAAATGTTTTAGCGAAAGACGCTCTGTGTGATTAGTATTACCACATATCCGGTAATCATTCGTAATTTATCAGTCAACATCTTGCAAAAGGATTCATCAAAGCGATGCGAACTAAATATTAGTACTTATATTGATTCATCATTAAGTATTTCGTCATCGGGAAATCGTAACATATTTGACTTACAGACGTCATGATCGATGTATGCAACGAATAAATCAATATGGTCCTAATATTAGTCGATCGATAAATCGATGTATCGTAGATTGGCTTGTAATTGTATTCACATTCGAAGTAGGGATGAGATGATATATAGCTAGTTATATGACAAATTTGCATTAAAGGCAAATCACTTGGATGATTACAGATGCCCTTAAACGGATATAAAATAATTTCCTTTCTAGATATTGTGCCTGTAGTAACAATTGGCAATAAATGAAATACTGATTAGAAAACTTAAAGAATTCATTATATTTTTCATTACAGACGTACATACATTATAACTTAAATGGAATGCGCGTTTCCGAGGGTTCAATGGTCAATGAGGCAACGTCCCTTGCGACGTAGGAAAAAATTTTGACAAACCTTAAGGGTCAAATCACACCAAAAGCGTGGCGAAGGGCAGCGAAGCGGAGCCCAGTTTGTGTCATATGAATTTCAACTTTATAATAATTACTATAATACTTATTATCGCATGAGAAACTCGAACGAGACACACGGATTCCCGCGAAGTCGCTGGAATGCTCGAGCATTCGCTGGAATCCGCGCGGTAGTCGCGAGAATTCAATAATAAGTACTACAGTAATGAAAATAAAGTTCAAATTTATATGACACTGAAAGTGCGCTCCGCTTCGCTGCCCTTCGCAGCGCTTTTGGTGTGAATTGAGCCTAAGGCAGAAGGTCCTAAAAGTATAAAAACACTAGGGTATGTTCCTTGCTCTCTCTTTGGACAATCAGAGATAAATAACACAATTCTGTTCTAACCAGATCGCCATTTTGATATTTCCATTTGTACTATTACAAATATTGAACGATGTACGAAATGGCAAAAATAATAGCGACTTATTCGGTATTAGGTCATTCCGATTGACTTTCTTGTTGATGCGATAATATCTATCGCCATTACGAAACGTCTGGCACGTGGGGCTCCCTGCAGTAAAACAGAAGTGTCCGCGAGTCGTGACATAACTCCAGCGGGCAGGCATAATCTCGGATAAATTGCGTATACTTAGAGACGCTTTATAGACCTTTTAAGGTAGAAATTTTGTGATGATAACACACGTTCATAATTAAGATGCGGCGATTGTGGGCTCGTGACGCGGCGTGGGCGGCTCCACTTCCGAGGTCACGGGTGGTCTGTGACCATATTTGGGGAAAAAGATGTCTTACTTAATGTCAGTTTGATGACTTTGTCATGTTTCTAAGTTACATGTCAAATAATTTGGCAATGTTTTTGCAGATTCTTCTACCACGTTTTGATATCCGCTTGAGTTAAAATTTTGCATTTTTATACTTTTAATTTTTTTGATAATGTTTTATAGCTAAGACTCTTAACTCGAACTATCAAACTCTCCTTTAATTTTGTTATCATATTAATGCGGGTTTGTCTTTGAAGTTTTGTTTTTATTTTTAATATATAGCAAGAAAATAGGTTCTTGAGTGTTGTAAGTATCGGCTGTTCGGTCGATATCTTTTCTCATATTATGGAAATGTATCTGAGATTAAAAGCGCAGGAATTCGACCACATTGAAAGCAGTAAGTGCAGTTAGATGGAAGATGGATAGTGCCGAGCTTTAACCTAACAAACCGACTAGAACAATTTGTATTATGGTCAATTTACTACACTAAAATGTCCTGGACAAACCACCTTGCACCGTATCCGATATTATAACAAAAAATCTTAGGTTTTGTAGTGAATGTATAAAGGTGATTCGTATTCAATAGTGGTATGGATAACGACTCTGACTTACACATATAAAGTGATCGAATCGTGCATCGTGTGTGGCGTCTGTGATACCTTAATAAACGTCCACTTCTCATATCTCAGAGGGAAGTATTTTGCATGCAACCACCACATATCTTATGGAATAATCTCCAAATGGGAGCACGCCAACATCAAACGTCATATCTCAACACTTATACCGCACCAAATTCAATCTTAAATCAAGCTCGATAAGTCGCATTTTAAAAAATCAAATACAGACTTAAGATGTGTATGTATACGGTTGGTTATATGAAACGCATAATTTATCGTAAGCACATAATTGTGAATCGAAAACATGGAAGAGCATCTCCGAAGAATGTTAAGATAATGGTATACATTACTCGTCCGTACGCTGTTGGTTTAGGCCTATAATAATATTGACCCGGTAATGTATTTTTAACTATAGCCTTTTAAAATTATATAGTAGCATACGATGTTATAGAGGGCGCTGTGTAAATATTTGGGCAATTTAATTGATCAGGAAAATGTACGAGATGTGAATGCCCAGTTATGCAATTTGCTATAAGTGATTCATGAAATTGTTTTAAAGTATAAAGAGACAAACTTGCAGTCGTAGTTTCTTAGGTACCTATAGTTGTTGCCCTCATTCTTTTTTCAATGGGGCACCGAAAACTCGTTTCACACTTTTTATTTCGAGTTGATGGTTTATAATACTCGCTAAGCTAGAAGGTAGTGCCTTGCTGCATGCATGCATGCAGCCGAATTGGGCCGGCACGACCGGGGAGGTACCTCTCGCTCACACGCTGTCGCTTTTCGTTCGGCGTGTAAGCAGCCGGTGGCTCATGGAGGTGGGAGGAGAAAGGACAGCATCTGTATAGCCTCTATGCGGATGTCTATGGGCGTCGGTAGTCATGAAAATGTCTCAGACTGCTCGTTTGCCCCTATACCATAAAAAACAGCTGCCTGATTAGCACAAAAAGTTTTCCATCCCTTCGATGCCCCACCCTACTTCCATTCTCCGACAATACGAGAACACCGTCACCCCGGCCATTCAATACACTTCCTGATATTTATACCAAGTGTCATAGAAGATAGCAAGATAGCTGTATTCGTCAAATGAATCAGCTGTAAATAATAAATTATGACAGATATACAGCGCATAGAACGAGAACGTTCAACTAAAACTATTCGATACAAAGATAGCAAATACCGATCAGATGGATGTGGCATATTTGTTAGAAGTGAATTATGACTACATAACGCCACCTCTTTTCACCCTTTACTTCCTGCTATTTGTCACAAGAATGTCATCTTCACGCCAGCTTCATCATGGGGTAGGCAGAGGAAACAGGGTACTACACCCCACAGTCTTTACACATTTGACTTGGTTTTTTTCTCATTCTCTTCTTATAAATACACTATTAGACAGTGGCGTAGCGTGCTTTGGCGGGGCCCCCTTTAAAAATTGGTTTGGGGGGCCCTTTGGGATTATGTACATTGAGGCCTCGTGGCCTGGGGGCCCCGCAAAATTGATACGACAGATATGGCGGTAGCTACACCCCTACTGTTAGGTGAGGCTCAAGTTCCAACTCAGTACCCTGCCAATCTGATTATGGTAAGTTTTGAAAATCATCACCCACTGTATCAATTTTAGAGCATATAAATTATCATGATTATTATTACGATTATTGATCTTCTCGGTAGACTGTCATAGTCATTTAGAGTACACATAAATCAACAACAATAATAATTATAATTATGACAGATATACTCACAGGAATATGAAATAAACTAGACACAGTGATAGTGGACATGAATCAGATAGAGGTGGCATATTTGTACGTCAGATGAGAGTAAAACGAGCAAGAGGCTTAAGGCCCTTCATTAGGGAGGAGGGTCAGCGAGGCAGGCGACACCTCTCGTGCTAATGTAGCTGATATATTGTTACGATTGTATGTACCGAAGTGCATGCTATTGTAGGGCCGGTGCACACGAGAAGGTTTTAACCTTTAATCTATCAGTTTTTTTACATTTAATTTGCTGAATTTTATTAGCAGCTTTTAAAAAGGACTGAAGAATTGTCTGTATCTTTGTTTTAGAATATGGGAGGCAAAAAACCTCTTTTTTTGGTGAGTCTTATATACTTACAGACACAAGGATGATCAGAAATTTTTGGTTGTATTTTTGGCCTTTCTATAATTCAGATTTTAATGAATTATAGATATGAAGGTATATTAAGATCGCACCAAAATATTTGAATATTAAATAAGGTTGAAAACCTGAATTAAGAATCTATGTTAAGATAAGCATGTAAATATAATACAATAATTTATTAATTACAAGTTAATTGTAGGTAACCTAACGCTAGCGTGAAATGTATAAAAAGAAACCATACACTTGATACGGAATAATAAGCATTCTTATGTTATTCGTGATTCTACGTATGCATGGGTTTTAGCTTTTTAAATTATAGGTTATTATTCCCGTACAAGCGTAAGGCAAATGCCCGATCACCTGGTCGTAAGTGATTGCCAAAGCTCATAAGGAAGCGCCTAAAGCTTAAAAATGAGTATAAGTTTTAATAAATCATTGACGTTTAAACCTGTAACAAAACGCTACAACATAGAGATAAGATACTCATCTCATTCTCTATTATCAACTTATATCTGCATTCTATCAACATTACCTATTAATTTCAACTTGGCTAGAAAACTCAACAAAACGACAGTGTGCACACAGCTCTAATATCGCTCACCGCGAAGCCGTCTGCTTTTAATTTACATTTTATCCGCGCTCAGATGCGGTAATTTTTGCGTGCCACTGGCGAGTACTCGGCATTTGTACCGGCGCAAAAAGTTAGATATATGGCGGTGCATCCACTTAGTGGCGGAGCGATTTCAATGAGCGTAATTAGAGTAATTAATAGTTTTATACGTCGGTTTAGTACACGAGTACTGGTTATGAGAGAAGTTAGGAAGTATGTAAAAGTTGAGAACGGATGTCCAGTAAGTGGAAAATCTTTGCAATCACCAGCTGAGATGTGTTAGCAGAACGTTTTAGCTTTAATAAATGTGGTCTATATCCAGCGATGGAGCAATAAAGAATGATGATCGTACCTGACATCTCTTTTTTATAGCATACGAGGACAAATAAGAAATCAGAGCCAGTTGATGACAACAAAACGGATTCGTTCGGTGACTGCCTGATGCCCATTGACACATGCAAGTGCCGATACGTTACCCTCCTTCACCTCGCCCCGTCGATTCGTGTTCTGTACTTCATAAGCCACACAAAACGCGACGGAAGCACAGTAGCTCTGGCAGTGGATCCACTAAGTAAAAGAACGATTTTGCAAAAGACGGTAATAAACAATTTTATACTATGTTGGTTTAATATGAAACACGTACATAGAATACGTTATATCGTACCATATGACAGTTAAGTACGTATATAACATAGAAAAAAAAATGTAACATAGACCTGTCATAATTCACAAACTACTGGACAGTGTAGGTCAATTTTAACCCCTTGCTGCAGTCGGGGCTCAAAGCCCCCACTAGATGTGTTTCATGAAAGAAGCTGACGAATGCTGATAAATAAACTATTGAAGTAACCATAAGTGTCATTCGCTTGAACTTATAAAATTACTAACCGCGCTCCGCGGCTTTACTCGAGTAAGTTACGATCACATAAAAATAACAGAATAAAATATACTTAACGACGATCTACCGAGTATACACGGAAAATGTCGTAAATATCGAGCCGTTTCGAAAGAGTCTAACCACAAACACCGTGTCAGGAAAATTTTATATATACTTTTGTACGTCGCCACAGTGACACATAACCACGACCGCAGATATTATGTAGGTGGATTGCGATACTCGTATATAATCTTAGAACAAGACTCGCGGGAAGTATTAGGGACATCTAAATCAAGTCCGCACAGACGGACGCGCCGACTCTGCGGTTGACAGCGAACAGGCCGTACCTCGTGGTAAGTTATTAATGTGATCGAGCAGGTGTACTGATGTAGCGTGATATATCATAAAAATGAATTACTTATCACGCCAATAGAACTGTTAATTACATCACGGTTTGTTATGACCGCATGATAAAAATGACGGGAATGTAAGATACACAACGATGTTTTTATGTTTATTAAAATAGCAGTCCACCCCTGTTACAAGTTGTTCCAAGAGTTCTAAGAACTATTCATTTTGTTTGGGTGTTAAAGTCAAAATTCAGCCTTACTCTGGATACATGTAAACTTACCCAGGATCGGTGCATCCCATATCAAAAGGCGAACCATATAAGTATTGCAGGTACCTGCAATAGAACTGCAATACTATTTGGGACCCGTGGCAAATTAAGCAAGTGGGTTTTTCACTCGTCTAACTTAAGGAAACTAAACCAATTTATGCCAGACTTACACACATCCTACTTAAAATGCTCTCTACATATTACGTAGATATGATTGAACCTAATCTTCTAATACAGAGTTTCTTAAAATTGATGTCCACGGATCCCGCGGAGCTTTCAAGTTCTGGAAAGGGCTTCCAGGCTTCAAATTCAGGAAGCCCTTTCCAGAATTTGAAGCTCCGCAGACCCCTGTCAATGACTGCAAAAAGTTTAAGAAACCCTGTTCTAGTAGCTTGTTTATAAAAATGAACACGATTAGCAGAGTACGTCCCTAAAAGTAGCATCCCTGTATCAATGACCGAACACAAATTACGCGTATCTGCAATAGATTAAGAACAAGTTCTAGATTAAGCACAGACTAAAAAAAGAACTAATGCCACTTTCTCCGTGAACAACGCAACAGCGGAGACATCTGCCCGAGCGGGGAAACGAATCAATTGACTCTCGTACCATTTCCCGCCATTAATACGTCCGCGAGTGTACAGACGGGAAAACGTAACGTTATAAATGCTACCTGGTTTAGGTGCCGGGTTTAACTCCTGTTAAAGGTCCGACTTTGTTATATTTCGATACAGGAAATAAATTACTAGATAGTCACAGTCTCCTGTTGATAAATGACTAAAGAACGTGCAGGCAGAGACAAGTATAAGATCGACATCAATATGCAACTACTACGATTAGTAGTTGCTTATTGATTAGTTATTTATTAGCTTATTGATAAAGTAAATTAATTTAGGGGTTTCCCAAAATTCCTTACGGACCGCAGCAGATCGGTGAGGTATTTTACCTACACACATGTAGACCTTTTAAATATAAGCTTAGTATACAAGTCACCCATCTACTACTTAAGTTATTTTTGCCGTATGCCAAAAAACAACCAGATAACTTGACAAACAAGTTGTATTAGGTAACATCGAAGGGAAGAGATCAAGAAGGCGGACACTGATGGTGCTCTGATTAAATTAGCACCATAACTCACGATTCCTGCAACCTCGGGTCAGACTGAATAAAAGCTGTCAACGTCTCTCTGAAGACTTTCCTGGACATCGACTAAGAAGAGTTTAAGTCACATTCGAAAATAAAAAAAAACAAGTTGAATCAGACTCGACCAAAATTGAAAGGGAGATCTATTAATAATCAGGACCTCTTTGGTAATACATTGAATAGCCCGACTACACTGCAAGGGCGATACCTTTATAATGTATTCATTGACAAATAGAGTTAGTTACACATAGCGTGTAGCAGATGCTTGCATAACAAGATTGATTCGCTATACGGAGCGCTCAGATCGCTCCAGCTGAGATAAGGTGGCCACTCCGTCACGGACAATAGATTCTCTGGTGATATATTTGCTGTCACGCCAAATAAAATTTATAATACGTTATAATACGAAAGTAATTATTGTGATGGCTTGCGGCTAAGTTTCGTGACGTAGTCGGCGCGTGCCCCGTGGTAAGTATGATCGTTTTCAGGTTCGAGTCCTGGTCGAATCAAAAAGAGTTTTCAATTTTTAATTCATCCGGATTAAAGAACTAAGCGGTGTTTCACCCCCGTGTCTCTGAGATCACGCGGCCCTGCGTCTGGTTTTACTCCGCTTTGTTAATCCAATATAGATAAATAAGATAAACAATCACGTTTTTCTTTAAAGAAAAGTGACTACTTTATATAACGTTATACTTATGTATATAGTAATGCTAGCCATCTACAAGTCCCGACTTTCTAAAAAAACACAATATTTTATTGGTTTTAATGTACCTATAAACTGTTTATATACCTATGTTATCTAAATCCCTTATCCTCTTATTCTGAAGCGGGATTAACCGCTTCAGAATAAGAGGATAAGGGTTTTTGTAATATTCATATAAAAGGAAAATTATATACAGTGTTACTACAGCACAGCAATATCAATGCTACGTTATTGGTCACCGTCGCTCTGAGGGAGCAACGATCACACTTCCGACTGGATAGCCAACAGTTTGCAGTTGCAGCAGCAGTTTGTATTTTGCAAGCTGTACGAAAACTGTAGTAGTAGTTGGTTCACAAAAATACACCACATTATGAGCTAGAGCGGTCTTTGGTCACGGCCGATTAAGTTGAAACGCAGAATAACCAAGGAGGTAACTTTGTAGAATATTAGTCCGAGATTTTATAGTAACCATGTTGAACCACGGATTCGTAAGTTCTACTACGTTAGACATATTTTGCAAATGGCTAGTCTGTCTATAGAGTTGGCAACAGCATGAAATACGACAACGTCACCAACTTCATTTATATCAGTACCAGCTGCGCCCCACGGTTTAACCCGCGTAAATTTCGATCCTGTGGAAATAGGAACATTTTTTCGGGATAAAAACTATCCTATGTGTTAATTCAAGTTACTCTTTAAGTGTGTGCCAAATTTCATGAAAATCAATTCCGCAGTATTTCCGTGAAAGAGTAACAAACAAACAAACAAATAAACAAACAAACATACAAACTTTCGCATTTATAATATTAGTAGGATAGTTAGGATTACGTTAAATAAAAGTACTCTAATTAGTACTTATATTAAGGAACTGTTTCTGCTGAGTTCAGCCACAGTACAGCCCAGCCCTTTGGTATTTGGAATATAAATAATATTCAAATGCAATCCGCTGACCGGCTGGCCGCGGGCGCAGATCGCGGACCGTTTTCACAATCTAAGTGTTTCCACGGCAATAAACAAGCGCGGCGCGGTGTGATGGCGCGCGGACGTGAAAACGGCGAATCATCAATGTTTATTTCACGCTAATGTCAAACATATCCGCGGGCGGTTCGGGACCGGGCGCTGCCACAATGACCACAAACATACTTAGGTACGCTAAGTAGAAATTCGAAAGAATTATACGCCTTTTTTAAGTAAAAAAATCTTTTGCTGTTAGGTCAGGGAAAAATATTATGAGTTCTCGTCCGCACACTACGTAGCACAGAATTGGTGCTTACTGTTATCGTAGTAGCCAGGCAGCGCTACAAGTGTGTGTTACTAAATACAGCTCATCAATACTTGATAGTTTTAACATTCCACATCTTTGATTTTTTTAATGTTTTATTTTCTTACTCATTAATTTTTTCACGTAGGTTTTAAAAAGAAATTAATAATTGCTAACTTTCTTGAGGAATAAACAATCATGTTTTTCTTTAAAGAAAAGTGACTACTTTACGATATATGTATATAATAATGCTAGCCTTCTACAAATCCCAACTTTCTAAAAAAACTATATTTTATGGGTTTTCTAAGTTAATGTGCTTATTAACTGTTTAATATACATAAGCTATCTAACTCTTTATAATATAGCATATGACATATAGTCATTGAAAAAAAAAAATTGTAAACTTATATTATTATGGTAAGTACTTAATAATTGATTAAATTATACAAAGGAGCGACAATTATGAGTCATACGAAGTTCGTTAAAGACGATAATGATGATAAATCTGCTTTTGCAACCGTTTAGAAGTATTATTTTCGGGGATTTTCCCTGAGTAGGTATATTGAATGATGATAGTCATACTATATTTCCTTCTTCCATTGTTTCAACTTTTAATACTCCTTTTGTAATTTTTTAACTGGCACCTAATTACTTAAATTTCTGCCAGACATACTTTATTATATATATTTTTATTAATTATAAGTAACTGTTCGGATTGTGGAAGTGGCGCCAGGCCCTTAGTGACCAATTTGAAGCGCGTAATCCTGATATTTTATAGATCTGGGGCACTTCATCAAAGGCGCAGCTTGTGCTGTGAGACCCACTCACCATCTAAGAAACGTATTTCTCCGCACTCTTACAACAAACCCTGAGATATTAATCCGTTTTGTTTTGAGCACATTAAGGAACAACTAGGTGATTGGCAGCGGGCGATCTAGCGCGATGCAGGCAGGCATTAGCGGCATCGGCGCGAGCAGATAGCGGCGGCGTACGGCCGCGCGGCCGTTCGGTAACGGCTAATTACCATACCCTCGGGAACGGTTGCGTCACTTAACCTATAATACAGATACAACAGCGCTCTAGGATACTTATTACATAAAATGTTTTATCTGTATGACATATACTGGTATATTGTTTTAATGGTCTAAAAGTAAAAAATCTCTGGTGTTACGAATGTCTGTGGGCGTTGGTAATCACTTTACATCATGACACAACTGCTCGTTTGCCTCCTATGCGATAACAAAAAGTCTGTAACTGACCCTCAATTATGGAGTACGAAAATTTTTCGTATATTTTGATTAGGTCGTATCTTTTCTTATAGCAAACGATGAATGGAAAAGGAAGGAATCGTAAACTATACATACGCGTGAATAAATCACAAACATTCAAACACCTTCGTAGGATTATTCCAGTATCTCGCAGATGTCCCACACATCCCTCACAAACCTTCATTACAATATACAGCGGCAGGGGTCAGCGTGGAAGCATCGAACGCGGGAACAATGCCTACACGGATCACCACCCGATCAGCTGTTGCGCTATCGTCTGCAAGCGGTGTTGCGTGCGCGCCCACGCCACGTACCGGACAATCGCCACATCAGCATTGCATTAAACACTGGAACCACAATGAATTCTCTACATTCTACAATAAAAAACATTGAAAATGGCGTTTAGAAAAACAGAAGTGTTGTGGTTTATGCAGGTGTGTATAGAACATGTAAAGGAAATATTATATATTGGTGTTTAAATTCCAGAAAATATGTAATTTCGTTAAAATAACACACACAACATAGTCACACAGAGAAACGTTTTCAAGTACTTCATTGACCTGTAATATGGTACTATCTCATAATTAAAAGGCAGACTGTATCTTGAACTGACTTATATGGTACTTTGGTGGCCCCGAGAGAGATGGAGCTGCCGGCTCTCTTTGGGCGACTCGACAATCACGCACTAAAGCATCCAGGGCATGGTTGTGTGTCTGCACACATGTGCACTCTCTATTCTCTCATTTTACGCGCTAAGTACGCGAGTCAATCAAGAAACATGTTTTTTATATTAATTATTTAGATCATCAGAATCTGAGATATCACAAACCACATTTATCGCGACAGCACAGCACTCATTTTGTATCGATGTGAGTGGGTGGTACTTCTAAGTATTTCACCCGGACAGCAAAACTCATAACCCATACAGGTAGCGTCAAGCAATTGCATCGGGATTGAACCAGCACGTCCGTTTCACGTTTCTTGCAGTATCTGCGCTTCAAGAAGCCCATTGAAGAGTAGAAGCAAGGCACTACAACATCAGCATGTACTTGGAGCATAGCAATTGTATATGAGCATCTGTAATTATCAACAAAAGGCTCAAATTTTCCGCTAATAAAAAGAAACTTATATCTGCTTCTTTGCAAACTATGCAGTATGATTGAGTGGCGATGGGTAAGATGATCATCCGTCACCCGATACACAGTATCGACTGTCCGTGACGATACGGCACAGCCTCCAAGTCTCATGAGTATCGGGTTTAGGTATCGTTTGGAAATATTCGAGCGGCCTTACAAAACTATCATGTAATATGTCATCTGTTTCCTGATTTTTGACCTTTGATTTGGCGATAAAATTAAAATGTTGATCCTAAAATACTTATAATGTTTAGGGGTTTTTTTTTTCTATATATGCACTGTACTTATGCCTACATAGTTTTTTTTCCTGTTCATATTTAGTTTTTTTTCATTTAGCTAGTGGTTTTTTAGTTTATCTATCTATATATATAAAACTCAAACGTGACATAGCCATCTATCTACGCACAGCCCAAACCACTGGAGGGATCAATCTGAAATTTGGCATCCAGGTAGATTGTTACGACGTAGGTATCCGCTAAGAAAAGATTTTTAGAAATTCAACCCCTAAGGGGGTGAAATAGGATGTTGAAGTTTATATGGATGGACGCGGGTGAAACCGCGGGGCACAGCTAGTTCCTTAAAAGTATGTTTTAAGATAAGTAATATAGAATTTGAATCTGCTCATTAATTACGTCAACGAACACATTATTTGCTTCCTCAGTTTTAAATTTTTAAGACTCCATTGGTTCTCAGTTGTGCCCTAAGCTTCGCAAACTTTGCAATCAAATATTGCGAAGATTAATAGCAAAGTGAATACAGAACAAAGAATCTAAAACCGCTGAGTGTCAGCTGTTTTAGAATTAAACTCATCCTGCTAGTCCTTTTCTGAATATCTATATTTGGCATAACGACTGAATACAATAGACATCGGTGAACATAAACCCGTAGAACCTGAAAAAAACCCTATTTACACTTTCTTATCTATTATACCCAAGCGTTTAAAATTGTGACTTGATACTTTTTAAGTTTTTAATTAGTCTTGCTTTCTTCTATCTGCAGCTATATGAAAATATATATTAAATAAAAAAAATATAAATAAAATATATGAAATAAAATACCGTAAAATTCCTACGTTGAACAGCAGATAATTTCTTTTTATAAGGTCAAAGCAGCAGTCCGAATCAAAACAGACGCCACTTACATGCGCACAATTGTTATGCGTCTCTATTGTCCTCCTTCTCTCCTATCAACCACCGGAAAGTCACTAACACTAACGTGACAGCACAACCGTCACTAAGGCGGTATCATACAAGCAAAATGTACCTCCCCGGTCGTGGCAATACAGCATTGCTCTACCGTTGTACGCTAACACTATATATAAGCACATAAACGAATGATGATATTCTCTACTAGCTTCCGCCTGCAGTTTCACTCTCGTGGATTTCGGACTTCAAAAATGGAGTTATTATACTTACATATAAATCTTCTTTTTGAATCACACTATCTATTTAAAAAAAAACCCATCAAATCTGTTGCGTAATTTTAAAGATCTAAGCATACAGACACACGTACAGTGGAAAGCGACTTTGTTTTATACTATGAAGTGATATAATACATAATTTGCCGCAATATATTAACATATCAAGATGATTATATGTTGCAGACCCGGTTTCCTTATTTGTCAGTCAAACGTAGTGTCGTCCCTGCAATTACGCCGAGGCGGTCCTAATGAATAACAATATTAATAATAATTGATCTATCAATTGAGGAAGTCGACCGCTGTGACGATATAAAGCTCGTTACACACGGAAACTCTCAAGGCTAGCAAAAGAACAGTGTAGCATGACCTCGCGGTTGAAACCTCTTTCCTTCTATTGACTCCTGGGGTCAATAATTATATTTAAGAAATTGACAGTACGTACCAATATTCGACACGTATTAATTAATTTTATCAAATCCAAGTCGCTTGTATTTTCTTCTCACAGAGATAGATTTTCACTTAATTTTACTTGTAGCTTCGATATCTCACTAATTAATCATTATTTTACTTTTAAAAGTCTTTATTTTAGTGCATTAAGTCTTGGGTGAGCCCATTAAAAGAAACCATTGACAAGAAAACCTCTAAGCAACCTCAAATCCTTTTAAGCCAGGATATACGCAAAGTTTATTAACCCGAGAGACATTTAAATGAAACCACATATTTAATGTATTATTTTCAGGGTACACAAAAATCAGATCAATCAGAGCAATAGTCATTGCAATAACGTCTTTGAAAAAGGTATTTTCGTAGGTATTTTGTCGCAAACTTGTCTTTAATAGTTTCGGATAGGCACTTATAGTACTTGTATACGCAGCTACATTTACTGCCTCTCGCTTTTATCAACGTTATATAATGTACTCTACATTACAAAAAAAACTTATTGACTATGGATATAACTTGAATTTTTTCAATAATAATCATTAAAAAGTTATATAGCCTTAAAATTTGACATTTAGAAAAATACGCGTATTTTTTCAATATACGATATTGACCTTTTTAAAGTAAACATATAACCTTAATTGCGTACTATCAGTTAAAAAAAGCGAATTTCATATAAATTCAAAGTTCTTTTTGGGGCATACCTAGTCACTGTTTTCCAAAGTTGAAGCCTTTATACTTATTGATCAATCATAATATTACAAAAGGATATTTTATTGAACGATTTTTTAAGTCGAATACAATAGCAAGCTATATAATCTGTAATTATGCGTAACATATTTTATTATAGCATAGAGGCTATACGAACGAGCTGTCCTCCTTACTCGTCCCACCTCCATGGGCCACCGGCTACTTACACCGCACAAAACTCGACAACACAGCTATCACTTACGCCGGTCTCGTGTAAGCGAGAGTGTACCTCCCCGGTAGTACCGACCCAATTCGGCTGCATGCAAGCATGCAATGTGACACTACCTCTGGCAAGATGCATGAAAAGAGTTATGAATATCGAGGAAGGAAGTATATAAGAATCGTTATAGACGTACCCTGGTTATCCCGTTGGGTATCTGACGTGGATGCGTTGTTGTTACTACAAGTGATGTGATGTGAAGTGATTACGGTGAGTGATTTCTGGTGATTTATATATTTGATTATTTAAGGTACCTAAGGTATCTAGGTAAATGAAGTAAAGGATCGACCATTTGTATAAGGATAGAGTTTGTGGATTTTGCGAAAGGCTCTCACCTACTTCGAATTAAATTTTGAGACATGGAGAATATTGGGTATAATATAACTCTCTTGTCTTTTTCCTTTAACAGTTGCAATACATATTTTATCCTTGATATTTGCTCACGTCAAACATAAATAACTGGACATTGCAATTATGTAAATACAATAGATCCATATTTTACCGTAATCAATCAAACCGATCTCTAGATATTTATGTCTGTCTGTATGAATAACAATCGGTGTAGCCTATAGGAATCATTTAAAAGGAAACGACGACTGTTCCTGTGTCTAAGATACTGCAAGTTTTTTTTATTACTATACGGGGCAAATGAGCAGTACGCGACATTCGCTTAGAGGTTATATAGATGCGTTGCCTTCCATATTTCTCCCCCCTCCAGGGGCCACCGGCTACTTACACACATAAATCAAGTTATTTTATCATTTTGTTTTATTATGTAACAATCGATCCACCTCGGTATTATATGTATTGCATTTCCTATATATAAGCTAGCTCCCAATCTTTTTATAGCACAGTAATGCCCTCCTAGTTGAATTTCGGCTACGAGCGCCATTAGTAGGGATTTTTTTTTAAGCGGGCTTTGGCCCACCACTCGTTCCCACCGCTCCTACTCCTGTGTAGCCCGGATCGACAGCGGCAACCACACTTGACCCTTTGATATGATCGCAGGGAGCCCGAGGGAAA
>LUGF01039609.1:434729-447800 GCA_001625245.1 Calycopis cecrops
GGTGAAATAGGATGTTGAAGTTTATATGGATGGACGCGGGTGAAACCGCGGGGCACAGCTAGTTCCTTATAAGTATGTTTGAAGATAAGTAATATAGAATTTGAATCTGTTCAATAATTACGTAAACGAACACATTATTTGCTTCCTCAGTTTTAACTTTTTAAGACTCCATTGGTTCTCAGTTGTGATCTAAGTTTCGCAAGCTTTGCAACCAAATATTACGAAGATTAATAGCAAAGTGAATACATGACAAAGAATCTAAAACGCTGAGTCTCAGCTGTTTTAGAATTAAACTTATCTTGCTAGACCTTTTCTGAATATGTATATTTCGCATAACAATTAAATATAACCGACAATGGTGAACATAAAACCGCAGAACCTGAAAAAAATCCTATTTACACTTTCTTATCTATTATACCCAAGCGTTCAAAATTGTGATTTGATCCTTTAAAGTTTTTCATTAGCCTTGCTTTCTTTTATTTGCAGCTATATGAAATAAATAAATAAAACTTTAAAAAAATATATGAAACACAATTCAGTTAAATTCCTACGGTGAACAGCAGATAATTTCTTTTTATAAGGTCAAAGCAGCAGTCCGAATCAAAACAGACGCCACGCACAATTGTTATGCTTCTCTATTGTCGTCCTCCTTCTCTCCTATCAACCACCGGAAAGTCACTAACACTAACGTGACAGCACAACTGTCACTAAGGCGGTATCATACAAGCAAAATGTACCTCCCCGGTCGTGACAATACAGCATTGCACTACCGTTGTACGCTAACTCTAACTATAAACGAATGATGATATTCTCTACTAGCTTCCGCCTGCAGCTTCGCCCGCGTGGATTTCGGACTTCAAAAATGGATTTATAATACATATAAATCTTCCTCTTGAATCCCACTAACTATTAAAAAAACCATCAAATCTGTTGCGTAATTTTAAAGATCTAAGCATACAGACACACGTACAGTGGAAAGCGACTTTGTTTTATACTATGCAGTGACATAATGCATAATTTGCCACAATATATTAACATATCAAGATGATTATATGTTACAGACCCGGTTTCCTTATTTGTCAGTCAAGCGTAGTGTCGTCCCTGCAATTACGCCGAGGCGGTCCTAATGAATAACAATATTAATAATAATTGATCTATCAATTGAGGAAGTCGACCGCTGTGACGATATAAAGCTCGTTACACACGGAAACTCTCAAGGCTGGCAAAAGAACAGTGTAGCATGACCTCGCGGTTGAAACCTCTTTCCTTCTATTGACTCCTGGGGTCAATAATTATATTTAAGAAATTGTCAGTCATGTACCAATATTCGACAGGTTTAATTTAATTTTATCAAATCCAAATCGCTTGTATTTTCTTCTCACAGAGATAGATTTTCACTTAATTTTACTTGTAGCTTCGATATCTCACTAATTAATCATTATTTTACTTTTAAAAGTCTTTATTTTAGTGCATTAAAATCTCAAACCCTTCAAGGGTGCTATCGGTAAAAAGCGCCGAAATTGAGTTTTTTTAAGGCAAATTACTCGGAAATGGAAATAATCTATTGAAAATCAACTTTGGTTCCGCATAGCACAAATATTTTTTATTGACTTAAACAATAAAAATTTTTATGAGCTTATTATGACTTACATGGCTAATTCAATAGTAACTTTGAAATTTGATTTTATAAAATCTAACATAATAATGTTTATTTTTTTTTTGGTGATTTTATTAATCGAATATCGTGTTAATAAATGAGTAAATTTCTGAAGTTGTTCCACATTTATTATCATAAGAAAAATTATGTTTTATTTTGGCAAAATTTAAGTTACAAAAATATTTTTTTTGCCGAGTTTAATGAAATTAATTTACTTTTCTATTGTATAGGAAACCTATAGCAGTATATTTCCTAATAGTATGTATTTTTTAGGTATCCACAATCCACTGCTTATATTCGTAATTTCATTTCGAAAATCAGTCTTTTCGAAAACATGAGTTCCAAATATACCTTTTTCTTCGTAAATAATAATAATATTCAATTTATAAACTTTACAGATCCTATAAAAATATTTGTGCTATGCGGAACCAAAGTTGATCTTTAATAGATTATTTCCATTTACGAGTAATTTGCCTTCAAAATACTCAATTTCGGCACTTTTTACCGATAACCCTCTTAAGCCAGGATATACGCAAAGTTTATTAACCCGAGAGACATTTAAATGAAACCACATATTTAATGTATTATTTTCAGGGTACACAACAAAAATCAGATCAATCAGAGCAATAGTTAACGTCTTTGAAAAAAGTATTTTGGTAGGTATATTTGTCGCAAACTTGTCTTTAATAGTTTCGGATAGGCACTTATAGTGCCTATAGTACGCAGCTACATTTAGTGCCCCTCGCTTTTATCAACGCTATATAATGTAAAAAATCGAGTTATATCCATAATCAATAAGTTTTTTTTTGTAATGTAGAACATTACAAAAAAAAACTTATTGATTATGGATATAACTCGATTTTTTTCAATAATAATCATTAAAAAGTTATATAGCCTTAAAATTTGACATTTAGAAAAATACGCGTATTTTTTCAATATACGATATTGACCTTTTTAAAGTAAACATTTAACCTTAATTGCATACTATCAGTTAAAAATGCAAATTTCATATAAATTCAAAGTTCTTATTGGGCCATACCTAGTCACTGTTTTCCAAAGTTAAAGCCTTTATACTTATTGATCAATAATATTACAAAAGGATATTTTATTGAACGATTTTTTAAGTCCTATACAATAGCAAGCTGTATAATCTGTAATTATGCGTAACATATTTTATTACAGCATAGAGGCTATACGGACGAGCTGTCCTCCTTACTCGTCCCACCTCCATGGGCCACCGGCTACTTACACCGCACAAAACTCGACAGCACAGCTATCACTTACGCCGGTCTCGTGTAAGCGAGAGGTACCTCCCCGGTAGTACCGACCCAATTCGGCTGCATGCAAGCATGCAATGTGACACTACCTCATGCAAGATGCATGAAAAGAGTTATGAATATCGAGGAAGCAAGTATATAAGGATCGTTATTGACGTACCCTGGTTATCCCGTTGGGTATCTGGCGTGGATGCGTTGTTGTTACTACAAGTGATGTGATGTGAAGTGATTACGGTGAGTGATTTCTGGTGATTTATATTATATTTGATTATTTAAGGTACCTAAGGTATCTAGGTAAATGAAGTAAAGGATCGACCATTTGTATAACGATAGAGTTTGTGGATTTTGCGAAAGGCTCTTACCTACTTCGAATTAAATTTTGAGACAAGGAGAATATTGGGTATAATATGACTCTCTTGCCTTTTTCCTTTAACAGTTGCAATACATATTTTATCCTTGATATTTGCTCACGTCAAACATAAATAACTGGACATTGCAATTATGTAAATACAATAGATCCATATTTTACCGTAATCAATCAAACCGATCTCTAGATATTTATGTCTGTCTGTATGAATAACAATCGGTGTAGCCTATAGGAATCATTTTAAAGGTAGATACGACGACTGTTCCTGGGTCTAAGTCTACTGCAAGTTTTTTTTATTACTATACGGGGCAAATGAGCAGTACGCGACATTCGCTTAGAGGTTATATAGATGCGTTGCCTTCCATATTTCTCGCCCGTCAAGGGGGCACCGGCTACTTACACACATATAAATCAAGTTATTTTTTCATTTTGTTTTATTATGTAACTATCGATCCACCTCGGTATTACAAGTCCTCCTCCTAGTTGAATTTCGGCTACGAGCGCCATTAGTAGGGATTTTTTTTAAGCGGGCTTTGGCCCACCACTCGTTCCCACCGCTCCTACTCCTGTGTAGCCCGGATCGACAGCGGCAACAACACTTGACCCTTTGATATGATCGCAGGGAGCCCGAGGGAAAAGCTAAATCTGTCTTGGGACCCGCAACGAATTTAATCAGAAGAAAGTAGGAGGAGTAGGAAGTAATTCCAATTTCTAATTCCAATTTTCCAAGTTGTAGGGATACGAACTATTTGCTGGGTACATAATATAATGGAGCACGTATTTGCTCTGCCAATAGTCCCTATTCCCTCACTCCCCTATTCCGTAGGGTCGGCAATCCAACACAGCTTTTTGTCTGTCCTAAGGAGAATGAATTGACATTCGACAGAAAGATCGAACAGATGAAGAAGTAAAAGACGAAATTTGTATCTGGTTCAGTAACAAACAAGTAAAAAAAGTTTTTTTTATGACATCCAAAATTTTTTTCGGGTTCGTTTAGCAGTCCATTCTCCTCCTACCTCCACGGGCCACCGGATACTTACTCACCATACGCGATAGCACAGCTGTCCCTTTACGCCGTGTGAACGAGTGGCACCATCCCGGTAGTGCCGACCTTATTCCGTTGCCATGCAGCGTGGCACTACCATTTTCTTTTTTTTTTCTATGACTAAAGTTTTAATTCTAAGACTTACACGAGACCGGCGTAAAGTGACAGCTGTGCTGTCGCGTTTCGTGCGCTGTGTAAGTAGCCGGTGGCCCATGGAGGTAGGAGAAGAATCGAGGGCAGCGCATATATATAGCCTCTATGCGGATGTCTTTGGGCATCGGTAGTCATGAAAATGGCTCTGACTAATCATCATCATCATCATCATCATCATCATCAGCCGGAAGACGTCCACTGCTGGACATAGGCCTCCCCCAAAGACCAATCGTTTGCCCCCTATACCAAAAAAAAAATGGTGAGGCAGTTTTTGTAACATATTTTTACATTTATGTAATTGTAAAAACGTCACCTTTCCCTAATATATTTAAGGTCATAGTCGCTCCAGGAGTAGCTCTTACCCACCTCAGCCCACGCTCCTGCCCACCTCTCGGTATACGGCGGTAATCGCGATTGATGCACTGGGGTTTCCTCACAAGCTCAGTTCCCCAAAGAGCATCTCTTGACTCCCTACAAATTGAAGAAGTGCCCTCTCGTTAATATCTCACCAGGAGTAGCTGTCATGACGACGAGCCAAAACTTACTATCCTCGCCTAATTCGAAAGGCTCCTAATGATCAATGAGCCGGGAGCATTTAACCTTGGCAAAATCTCTTTTTTAGGGTTTCGTACCTAAAAGGTAAAAACGGAACCCTATTACTATGACTCCGCTGTCCGTCTGTCTGTCTGTCACCACGCTGTATCTCATAAAAAAGAAAAAGTTTTCTAAATTTCACTGAAATTTTCACAAATTATGTATTTCCGTTGCCGCTGTAACAACAAATAGAAGAAGAAAAAAAAATATTAGGGTACCCCCCATGCAATAAGCGTGTCTTTTTCGTATTTTTTGCTCAATATCAATAACGGTAACAGGTAGAGCTCTTAAAATTTTCAACGGCCTAAGAATTATGATAGTAATGATGTGTGCGTGACGAGACTCACACTTGATCGGTTAATTGTAATTTACATAGTATATTTTTTTACAGTGCCTACCTATAGGGGGGCAAACGAGCAGTCGGAGCTATTATCATGACCACCGACGCCCCTAGACTTCCGCATATATGCTATACATATACGCTGCCCTCCTTTCTCCTCCCACCTCCGTGGGCCACCGGCTACTTACACACTGCACGAAGCGCGACAGCACAGCTGTCACTTTACACTGGCATCGTGTAATCTCCCGGGTCGTGCCGGCCTAATGCAGCGTGGCTACATCTACTACTAGGTAGTACTACTACTAACTACATCTAACCTACACACTACATTTACCCTTGGCAAAAATTATTTCACTCAAAAATGTAACAAACTTATCCGGTTAAGCCCACATTAGACGTGTATCCAAATACATCTCAATGATTTCACCAGTAATAGAGCTACGAGAAAAAATACTTTATATATGGTGATGTTATTTGGAGCACTATATTTTTATAGCAACAAAAAATGGCGCCCAACTTCCTTTAGCCGTTCAATTGCCTTATATAACACAAAAGGCAATACACATAAAGTACATCGCAAGTGGACTGAGATATATTCGCCGGCGTGTGATAACGGCGGCTTATCACCGCGCCCGTCCACTCCACAGTCGCCACATTCACTCCAGTTCGACCGCGACGCAATAGTCTTGAGACTTTATAGCTTTTGTTACACTTAATATATTTATAAATAAATTCTCTCTTAAATGAATTGGCTGATTTGGGTTATCACAGATTACGTAATAGGTTTAATACTATGGAATAAATCCGTGATATATTCTTAGCGATTTGTTGATGAATATGTTATGCAATTTTTTTGCACCATTTCAATTTGGAATGAGCTGCCCCCCTCGGTATTTCCGCACCGTTACGACTCCCTTACGATCTTCAGGAAAAGAGTTTACTCTTTCGTCAAAAGTCGGCAACGCATCTGTTAGACCTCTGGTGTTACGGATGTCTGTGGGCGTTGGTGATCACTTTACATCAGTTGACCCAACTGCTCGTTTGCCTTCTATGCTACAAAAAAAAAATGATATTATGATGCCCAATCATCTTGTGAGGTATGACAACAACAACGCATGCACCACGAAGTCCTTCGCCACACTAATATTCTTAAGAATAAAATTTACAAATTTGAAGTACCTAGTAGATTAAAATACAATTTTATGTACATTAAAATATGGTTGAAATACTACTAATAAACAGGTTTTTTAGTAATTATTGCTACTCTAGTTACTTGTCTAATCTATTTTTATTGATACTAATAATAATAATATTAATAATAATAATAATGATAGGTAATTTGCTATAAATTTAAAAAAGAGCTACCTCTCGCTAACTTAATATTGGAGTGAAGCACCTTGGCTTTTGGGTTTTGATAGAGTACGTTTTTTAAGGTCTACCAGGAGGCATGCACCAAAACGCACGATTTATATATGGACTCTTGGTAGTTTACCTGGCACCAACTATTGATTTCACTGAAAATGATAGTAATATAGGGGGCCTTTATTATTTTCAGGCTCGTATATCCCACTGCTGCTGCCATCTATACTCTCCTTCCTTTGTGATATGCTAGACAGGGTCAATCCTTACGGCAGAAGTCCAGCTCGTCTCACCGTCGCCGTCGTAACTCCTGCCATTCTAAGGGATAAATAAACTGGGTCTGTCTTAATTGTCCAAATATCAAGACATGTCCATTGCCACACACTAGTAGAGATCATGCGATGCTTGACGCTGGAGTCAAGGCGAGCGGCCGGCGCCGACCACGCCTGCGCTAGCCCCCTCCCCCCTTCGCCGCCATGCAAACCGCCGCATCGATAGATTCAATTGTATCTCATTATGGACTCCATTATGAATTATCAGTCGTTATTGTGCGGATAATTCATAATCGTGTATTTGGATTAGCCACCTACACGGGACTGTGGGCCGGGTGATAAGAGATAGTGTGGTTGTCCTTCGAAATGTACTGTGACTCGGACATTAAATTTTACAGTAGGTATTAAGAGTAAGGTAGCTCCATGTCACGTTGCAGCTGAATTGTGTGGGAGGTACCTCTTCTACCTTCGTACCGCTGTCAAGTGAGAGCAGTGACGTCACAGTTCTTGTAGTTTGCCAGTTTCTACAGGCCCATTTTTCTTTGTTTTTATGATATAGGAGGGCAAACGAGCGGCCGGAGCCATTTTCATGACTACCGACGCCCACAAACATCCGCATAGAGGCTATACAGATGCGCTGCCCTCCTTTCTCTTTCCACCTCCATGGGCCACGGGCTACTTACACGCCGCACGAAACGCGACAGCGCAGTTGTCACTTAACGCCAGTCTCGTGTAAGCGAGAGGTACCTCCCCGGTCGTGCCGGCCCAATTCGACTGCATGCAAGCATGCAGTGTGGCACTACCTCTTACCTAAATTACCCATTAGGAGAAGGAATGCAACTCCGCTGCATAAAGGGCTCAGACTACTTGTTTGCCTTTTTATTGTATAAATTGTTCACTGATGCTTTAAATGATGATGGTGGTGAAAGGTTTTTCAATTATCCTACGCCAGGCACACCTTTGATTAGTGGTAGCGAAACTCTATCTTGATCATTTTGAGATCGTCTACTGCTCAGGACGATATCCCGTTAACTCCGAAATTTGTACTGTGGAAGATAAGAGAAGCCCAAGCTTCGTCAGGTTGCTATGATTGCTCGCCGAGCGACGAGACTTAGGGGATGGAGCCCAGCCGTCTCTCCCCAGATCGGAGAGATGAAAAAGTTAGAGAGGATGAGAGGTCCTACTTCCCCCGACACTGACGTCGACGGCAGCTTGCGGTAGCTAAAAGGCCTCTGCGCTGACGTGATCATTTGGCTCATAGAGAGGATCATCACCGAGAAACCCGCCACAGTTTAACCATAAGGCGGGCTGGCATGGGCCAATGCATGTTGGTCAACCTCCCAAGCCAACCCTTGTCTGACATAAGTAACGCCATGGCCGCACTACAACTGAATCTTCCCAGCACGACCGGGGAGGAACATCTCGCTCACATTGTAATCACATTGTGACACGAGAACTTTCGATATATACAGATATTTATATATCGAAAATTCTCGTGTTACAAAGAAAGAAAGAAAGAATAGTTTATTTGTGAAATATATACATTTTGTTTTACTACCTAATTGAGTTTAATTATCACAAATTGGTCCCAAATCAGTATTTGCTGATTTTCACCAGCACTGGTCTTCCATTGGGGCCATGTAATGAAGCCACGAAGCAGATACACTACTTATAAATTTACTATAGACTACAAAGATCACATATTCTACACATAACATTTACAAACATAATATATATGTTACAATGTCAGTTACCATACTACACCAAAACGGCTAAATCTATTCTCATGAAACTTTGTGTGCATGTCGGAAAAGTCTGAGAATCGGCCAACATCTATTTCCCATCTCGTTATTTCTACGGGATCGAAACTTACGCGCGTGAAACCACGGAACGAAGCTAGTATATTATATATTTCATTAGGAAATAATAAAACCTGTACAAAAGGCGTGAAAGCAGCCACAGGATGCAGACCGTACTAATTATATGAGACAGAAGTACTTCGCCACGCCAGCCCGATTCGCCTGCAACCCAGCAACTACACCTCTTAAAGTAATAACAGCTTGCTACAGAGTGTATAATCATCGGTTGCATCATAATTGCATGGGCGTGGACAGTCTAAAGGCGAGGGGACACGGCCGCTTTGGATGCATGCGACGGTAGTTACCGCTATTTATGTCCCACTGTTGGGCGTGGGCTCGTCGCAATTAGGGAAATGTTGGAAATGGAACCAAATATTGTTAGAAGTTTGTGGTATTTTTTTTAATTTAATTTGGTTACTAGGCGTCTTCGGAGTATTATAGTAAGATGTAGTGGAACGTTGTGAGGTCGCGTTATGTGCGGTGTGTAAGAATCCGGTAATAGAAAGAGAGAGGAGGGAAAAGGAGGACAAAGTATCTGTACATGTGGATGTCTATGTTTGTAATTGCCGTATTGTGATTAAAATTAATTATAAATAAGCTAAGTACTTAGCACTTAATTAAATTTAAAATAGCGAAGAAATAGGACCATAGTAACACGCTAGAGTTGACATTTCTTGCCTATGTTATACATTATCGTGACTCCATGATACATTCTTTATTTCGTCCATGATCATTCTCGTATACTAATTTCTACTCTCTATGGCTAACTGTAAACAAGATAATGCTGTAGTTGTCGTTGCTTGTCCGTATTGGTAAGTGTTTAGCAGCGAGAACACTTTTTTATAGTATAACTCCCACTAACAGTTTCCACCTTCATAGGCCACCGGCTACTTACACACCGCACGAAACGCGAAAGCTCACTTTACACTAATATCGAGTAAGCGAGAGGTACCTCCCCGGTCGTGCCGGCACAGTACGGCCACGTTCATGCATGTAGCGTGCTCTTACTGTTTCGTATTATGAAAATATTAAAAGTAGTAAACTAAACACACTTTATTTTATAAACACTACAATTATATTAGCACAGCGTACCAAATTTAATCTCCACTCTGTAGGTTCACGTCGGAAAAAATACTTTCAGTTTTCATATGCGTTTTAGCTTTGCAATAGATACTGTTGCTCGGTTCTAAATGAATTAATTGTGAGACCTTATTACCAGATAAAAATATATCCCAAACTTCAATTTAGCAATGTATTTTAGAGTATTTTTTTAATTGTTGTGTCATGCATCTGCTGCTGTTGCAGCATCTTTTAAAACTTTATTTTTTTTACATAATGTTTACTATTTTTTTTTTATTTTTATTATTTTTCTAACCCCTTAATTTTTTCATCGTCCCAAACACACCCCATGAGGAGAAAAATAATATATAATAAAAAAAAGAAAAATAGTAAACGTTATGTAAAAACAATAAATTTTAGGGCAATTATAGACCTTTAAATTGGCCTTATTCTTGTTTAATTTAAAGAAGAGACTATTATGGTAAGCTTTAATAACAGTCATTCTTATTAAACTACTAACATTTGTAAGCCTATTATTTATAAGTGGAAATAAAACTGAGTAAAACAAATTATTGTAGCACTTAGAATTTCGCAATTAAAAATATTACAGTAAATAACTTTAACAGATTCTATCACATTTTATTTAATTATTTTAGTGTCAGAAGCTTTCACGGGTGGTCATGGTTATTGTAAAGCTTTTTATACGTCTACTTTGTAAAATAATTAAATTAACCACGATATCATCCGAGTTAAAGTTGTTTTATTGTAATATGTTTAATTGCTAAACTAAGTGCTACAACAATTTGTTTTGCAATTAAATTGATATCTAGTTTGTTAAATGCAGTCACACTGCCTTTACTTGCCTGTACTTTACGAAGTCAGATTGTTCTGACATTTACATAAATGTATTAACTCTTGTCCCAGTGCCGTATGTGTGTACGATAAAATCTAATTAATGAACATCGATAACTTGTCAAGACCATATGTTCTAGGCTAGGTGTCATTCATCCATTATTCATAGTACCGCTTGTTTCATTTCACATTTCGTTATGATTTCAACACGTCCTGGTGAACGAGGTGGCCTTCGGTAGCTGAAATGGCCAGGCATCGCCGCGTTGAGAGCCAGGTTGGTAACAGCCAAGCTGCATTGCAGTCCGTATTGGTAACACTGCCAGGGATACCTTTCGTTCATATGGTAACGCCTACAAACGATCACCAAAAAGTGCCAACCGGAGCACCTTTGGACCTATTAGAGAGAGGAGGAGGTAGGTAACACATCTTCCTAACAATTATGCGGATGTTTATTGGTGTGATTAGTCCTCTAAAGGTTCTGAAGATTGAATTAAAATTATAAAAAAAAATATGAAAATTTAGAGGTAAAATAGAAAAAAAACGCCATTCGCGCTAATATGGCGTACTCTACTCTCATCGCTCTCATGGCTACTCATCAAACATCATACAGCATACTTAGCTCTCTTAAGTTGGGCTAAGTGATGTCAGGTGTACAGAGATTGTGAGTAGCCGGTGGCCCATTGGGGGGATGATAGGAGAGCAACGCATCTGCGTAACAATCATGCGAATGTCCATGGGCGTCGGTAGTCATCAAAAGGCTCCGATTGCTCGTTTGCCCCCTTATGCTATAAAAAAAAATATGTTTATTTAAAAGCCAAAATTTTTAGTAGCCTATTCTTTTATTAATTTGATTATCATTAATTAGTAAGAACCTCTATAGACTATGAGGATGTGTGGGTGGCGGTTGTGAAAATGTCGCTGCCTGCTCGTTTGACCCCTTATACCTACTATAAAAACGGGCCGACTATAAATTCATTCTTGTCTGGTTGCTTTAATATGTTACATTACATTGTTTCATTTTTGTTTCAGCTGCTTATGTACGAAACTTATACTTCGTAGCGGTTGCCGGGTTACCCTACTGCGAATTATCTTGTTAAAATCCAAACTATCAAACCCGTGATGTTCTACTTTGGGTTGGGTGCCTTGTGGTTTCGCCTACAATTCATTCCTATCCTTGCTACTCCCGTGGCGCCAACATCGAAAACTGCAACCACTATCCACTACCAAACCTTACATAAAATTATCACAAGGAGTGCGAAGGCAAAGCGAAAAGAGCGACAGACAATGGTAAAGAGGATGAGTGGCGCCTATCCGGCAAAGATCACGCTGTCTATAAGATAAGTTAAGACGATTTATGTTGAGAAGTAGCAAGACAAATCTGGAGTATGTATGGATCGCGTCTAGTGCCTAATTTGGTTGGTTCTCTGCGTGTGTAATTAGGAAACTAACGTGAAGATTTGCTTTGTGTTGTTATGGCGGACTTCAATATGATCCATTTGATTCAAATAATAAGTCTGACGTATCAACAACCTTTAAAAGACATTATACTGCTGTTTATAACAGAACATAAATAAATATTTATTTGTCGTATAACTATCTACAAGATAATTATAGCTATTGAAATAAACGTAGGTGAATTTTAAAAAGATGATATCTTCTGCGCAACTATCATATATGATATGTCAGATCTATTAAAAGAAAGAAAGATAAGAGCTTTATTGATCATAATAAACACTAACATGAGATATAATAATTATTCTATAGAATTCGCTAAGTCAAAAATTTTGATGATATGCAAATGCCGAGTGACCAACAATACAGTCTTAAAAGACATCAGTTCTTAAAATTCCATATATATTTGATTTTAAGTGACCCCTCGCTGTCAAACGCTTCAAGTTGGGCATCAATCAACTAAGTCGACCCTTTATATTTACAAAACTAAGTAACTAAAGTAAAACGTGACTTAATACTAAAAAACCATAATAACAATTAGGTATTACTTATTTAAAAAAATATAAAACTTTGGCAACACTACTAAAACTATGCTTGATAATATAAAAAAATATCTATACTAATATTATAAAGTTGAATATTATGTTTTTTTTATAGTTTATGAGGGCAAACGAATAGTCGAATTTCGAAAACATTTTTACGATTACCGCATTTTAGACAAACACACAAACAAATAGTCGAATTTCGAAATCATTTTCACAATTACAACATTTTAGACATCTGCA
>LUGF01039609.1:450354-473494 GCA_001625245.1 Calycopis cecrops
ACTTATTATTATTGTTATTATTAGTGAAGATAAAGTAGTGTATGCAACTGCATATAATACGGGTATTAAAACACTTGTTAACTATTTTGAAACTCGCTTTCGCTCGTTTCAAAAAATTCACTCGTGTTTTAATACCCTTCATTATATGACAGTTGCTTAAACTACTATTATTGTATTTAAAGTGACGTATCCTTTGTTGTTTATAAGTCTCAAATCCGTGTTTTCATCGCTGAGTTACATGGTTTACATTCTTCCCCCGTTTTTTGCATAACTAAAAATTGAGTTTAGGTAGACAATGGCGTATAGCAGTATAGCGGCTGAAGACAGCAGCAGGGGTTGTCGGTATTGCACTAAGTGTCGAGTCCGACATAGGTCTATATACCACCCGGGCTCCTAGGTATCATACGTAAATGTATTCTCCTGCGTCTACAAAAAAAAGGTAGACATATCAGGGAGCTATATAGTCGCAATCTGCACCATAGTGCCATATTTACTAGCAATTTTTGGTTGTCGTGTCGGCCAAATTCGGTTGCAAAGCAGCGTGGTACTCTTACTAAATTTCAATAATTTTATTTTTGTTAATACAGTGTGCAAACTTAAAAAAATTCGCGGACGATTAAACGCTCACTGTACCTGCGAGAGAAATGTTGAGCGAGCAAAACCGGGCAAAACGACATTTACCTCCGCCGCACCGGACCTGTCGCTTTATTGTAATGATCATTATTTTCCAATTTAATTTCGGCACAGCGGCAGCCTGACCTTTTCACTCAAGATACTTTTGGGGTTCCGCGAACTGAAATAAAAAACAGAATTATTGAATCACTTTGTTTGTGTTAATTTAAACATATTATACATATAACATATATATTATTAATAAACATAGATTAAAACGTTTACTCCAAGTATTAAACTATAGTCTGTCAAATTCTATAGTTTGTTATTAAGGAATGTGACAGATTCTAGTTTTATACTTCCCTAAGGCCTATAAGGTATTATATTCCGTTGATTAACAGTCATACAAATGGGTAGAAGTAAGAGACAAGAGACAAATGAGGAAAATGGTAATTTATACTTATTTCACACAACCACACTAATGTATAGTTGGTCAACTCCATCAACATCCAGAATAGGTCCTACTGAACATAGGCCTCCTTCAGAGTGCCACAGCCAGAAGACCATTTCAAATGTATGTTTGTTACTAGCTGTGTTCCGCAGCTTCACTCGCGCTCGTTTGGAAATATCCGAATAACAATTTGAAAAATACTTTAAGAGTTTTTTACAATCCTACCGAAACAACCCACAAAATTTCGTAATCAGGAGCCGTAGTGAAAGAGTTTGAACACTGACACCATGACATGAGATTATAGTATAATACAAGACTAGCTGTTTCTTGCTGTTTTACCTGCGTTTAATTTGAAACAAGTCACTGATATTCTATACAAAGTTCACACCGTTATTTCACTCGAGTCCCGGAGTAGAATTTCTAAAAATCCTCTCT
The DNA here is from genome assembly GCA_001625245.1 of Calycopis cecrops. Taxonomy (NCBI): domain Eukaryota; kingdom Metazoa; phylum Arthropoda; class Insecta; order Lepidoptera; family Lycaenidae; genus Calycopis; species Calycopis cecrops. The sequence goes on from LUGF01039609.1 coordinate 451,853, forward strand.
AACAATATATAAGGAACCCTTGTACCAATTTTCAAGTTTCGAGATAGTAGTTTCGGTTGCGCGTTGATATATAGGTAAGTCAATCAGGTTAGTAAGAGCCAAGCCACACTGTATGCTTGCATGCGGCCGAATTGGTCCGGCACGACCGGGGAGGTACTTCTCGCTTACACGAAACCGGCGTAAAGTGACAGCAGCTGTGCAGTCGCGTTTTGTGCGGAGGGTAAGTGGCCGGTGGCCCATGGACGTGGGTCTGCATAGCAATATGCGGATATGTATGGGCGTCGGTAGACATGAAAATGGCTCCGACTGTTCGTTTGCCCCACTATATCCTAAAGAAGGAAAAGGTTAGCATTTTATTTATTAGGTATATAGATTAATATTTATACAAAATTAAGGGGTACGCCGCAAATCTGTAAATATAATAGAACTAGAAATTTTTTGTATGTCTGTCTGTTGTGCAGCTTTCAGGCAAAAGCTACTAGACGGATTTTGATAAAACTTTTATTTTTCTATAGCTATTAGTCTTCGGTAACATATAAGCTATTATCAATAACACTGCAGTCGGTATCTCGTCTTGAAATGCACTATTGTAGGGTAAAGTATCGAGTTGACAATTCGGCCACATAACATTACACGTTACCATGACAACATATTTTCCAATAATGACAAGAAAACGTATGTCGGGTCAGCTAAGTACTGTAGCGTATCATTTCTTAAAAGCTATCATGCTCGTTGATACGAAACCCTCGTCGCGAGTCCGACTCGCGCCTGGCCGGTTTTTTAAGTTATCATCCAACGATCTGGCTCCGTATCGAACGAGGCTGCTACATCCGTTCTCCTAAGGTCTCACCGGCCACGCCCTGCTCGAATACCTACTCGACTATAATACGCACTACTGCGCAGTTGAAGGCAATTCATTCCTACAATATTACATTTGAACGGTACAGTTGAATCGATGTAATGATATCGAGTGAGGCGAATAAATCGATATAACTTGATGTGAGGTGCTCTTTTCTTCATCTATATTGGTATTACAAACTTCGTACGGTAGTCCTCGAAATCGATATATCGAACAAATAAGCCGATTATATATGGGTAATTCTTTTCACTTCGAAATCAATACATTCTTTTTCAGTCCACTTTTAAAAGTGGTAGTTAAATTGCCGAGTGGCAGCCGATTTTCTCTGGCACTCCCGGGTGGGTCCTTTCGCTTTCACAAAATATAGGCGTAACTATGCTTCAAATTATTTTAATCTACTAGCTGCGCCCCTTGGTTTCACCCGCGTAAGCTTCTATCCCGTGGAAAATAGAAAATCATCCCATGGCATCCCATAGGATCATTTTTTTAGGATAAAAATATCCTGTGTTAATCCAAGTTACTCTCTATGCTTGTGCCAAATTTCATGAAAATCAATTCAGCAGTTTTTAGAATTAACAAACAAACATACAAACACAAAAACTTTTGCATTTGTAATAATAGTAGGATGAAGTTAAAGCATCTACATCTGGATGAGACGTATGATAATGTACGACAAAGCGACCTCCTAGAAATTGTTTACACATGTTTATTGCTTACTTGCTACATTGCAGTCCCATTGGGCTGGCAGGACCGGGACCCTGGCGTTCTTATACCGCTTCAAAGTGACAGCAGTTTTCAGACAGCCCATATTAAAAAAGGAGGCATATAATGCAAACGTATGGGGCAGCATCAAGGACGCCGACTGCACGTTTGCTCTCTCTTACTGTAAAAATGCCCAGAAGCGTAGACACAACTTAAAACACCGCATCCGATTTTTTACACCCAGGCATATAACGTGTGATTGACGTTCTTTAATGAATCCGATGAACTCGCATCACAAAAACTGACCGCCAGTTACTACTGGTTTAATTATTTGCGTAATCGACTACTGATCAATTTCTAATAGAAACTTTTTTGCTCCTTTATTTTTGTAACAGACCAGTCTTTTATTTCTTTTGCAGATGAAATTTATTACAACCTATGCTATTGCTGAGTGATATTCGATTATTAAAACTTTTTTTTTATTTTTCAAATTGGGAATTAAAAGTTCGAATTTCAAATTTTCTGCGAACAATATATAATGAAGTTATATAGAATAGTAGGTGTTGTATATAATTAAAATTTATACAGTAGTTGCCTACACATTTTTTGTACTGCAAACATATTATAGGTACCTATTACTCGCAGCGCGAATTAAGCTCTGCCGGAGCCCCCCTTTTACACAAACGCGATCTTAAGGCCCTTAAGCATTATCCGGGACTATAGTCCCACTAAGCCCCTACCTGCCTACCTACACGGGATTCGAACCTAAAAAACCTGCCTTACGTACAAAATAAAACACATAAACCTCAACAAGTTTTTCTGGCATGTCAAAGTTTGAGACATATTTTCTTTTGTGTCTTCTATAAGTTTCCTTTTTTTGTGGTATAGGGGGCAAACGAACAGTCGGAACCATTTTCATGACTACCGGCGCCCATAGACATCGGCGTAGAGGCTATACAGATGCGCTGCCCTCCTTCCCACCTCCATTGACCTATGATAAAAAATGTTGAAGACATTTCAGTCACTTTTTATTCTGTTTGTTGTATTCATACTGCTAAACCTCATACTTCGCCCATTTAAAATTTATTATTTTGAGGTTTTAATAGACACAAATTGATAGACAGCAATGTGACTAAAAAAAATAATTTTCAAAAAATATCGTAAAAACTCATTACTTATTTTTTAATTATTGAAAAACCATTAAGCGATGTTTTAACTTTTAATAGTTCGTTCTCGCTCTCTCACGCTCACTTCCCGTGCACCAGAGGGCATCATTTTGAGTTAAGTACACGGTAATGCTATTAATTTACCAACTACAATTATTTAAAGTATCGAACGGCTTTCTTCGAAAATGTAAGACCTTAAATTCTGCCCGAGATAAATAATTTCTCACTTAAACAAAAATGATACTATTTATTCATAAGGAACATCGCAGACTATAGAGAAAATATATGCAAAGGAATAAAATAAACTTTATATAGTGTTTTATTAAAAGTTATAATAATTGTTAGATTTGGATAAGTTATTTGATAACAAATGGGTTAATTAAAATAATGATAATAATTCAAGTAATCCTGAATAATGTGAAAAAGCTGTATGCTGTCTCTGCTATTGTAAGTATCTGGTATTAAAGGCTAAGAATAAAAAGTGATTAAAATATCTTCAACATTTTTTATCAATACAGTTAAATTTTAATCTTTTTATTATTTATAAGTAAGAAATACAGTCAAAATTTGCGCTTAACGATGTGATATGCGACACACTTTATTCTTGTTACTTTCAAAAATACTTTTATGCACTTTTCAATGTTCTAAAATAAAAGGCTGGAGAGGATACAAGTGTAAAGATGGCTTTGTATAGTCTCCAAAAAACATTGGGCTACATACGGTGTTTTAATAGAGACTCCTGACAGATGCTTAAAATTTCAAAAACTACAAAATTACTACGTATGACCCTTACCCAGATAATTACATGTTAGATAGAGGTAGAACTTTTGGTATACCTCCTTAATATAACTCACTACCTTAGTATATCTTAGTACACTCTACGACTTTTGTCAAGAGATTTTCAATATCCAATAAGCAGTTCAGAAATTTTATTTTAGGACAGTAAAAATGCTAATTAATATTTAGCCCATAGTGTGCTAGTACCCTTACACCGAAGAGGCGAACCAGTTAATAACTAAGTAGCGAATGCAAAGCCGAAGTCCTCTGTAGATTACAACTGATATCATTTCGGTGAACATATCCGCTGACTTCGGGAACGCTCTCATAATGAGTAACGACGGTCTTTACTTAAATTTAATGAACCGACTCAAAAGTGAGTTGACGTGAAATGAATTCGTTTATTAGTTGCACTGACATGACATGGACATCGAGATCAACTTATATTCAACAACAACACATCTTCGCTGAAATCATTTCGGCGAACATATCCGCTGACTTCGGGAACGCTCTCATAATGAGTAACGACGGTCTTTACTTAAATTTAATGAACCGACTCAAAAGTGAGTTGACGTGAAATGAATTCGTTTATTAGTTGCACTGACATGACATGGACATCGAGAAAAACTGCAACAATAACATTTCATCTTCACTGATATCATTTTGGTGTACATAAAGTATAACATAACATATTATACCTACTGCTGATTTTTCCGCAACTTTTTTCTGCTTTTGTTTATAAATGACTTCAACGACTGTTGTTACCTCTTCTTATCCGACTTCAAGGGAGAGTTATAATTATTATTACTGAACTACAATGTTCACTTCTAAGGGAATGAGTCGTTTAAATAAAACTGATTTTATAAAAGCAAAAGAGACGGCGTTTTATTATTATTATAGGTAGGTAAATGAAATAACATATTTTTATCTTAAATACTAAATATCTCAATAAAGAAATAATGCACTAAAATACTACAAATGCTGTCACCGTGTTATAGCAAGCGCAATATATAGTTTTCAATAATTTAACTTATTTAAATTGACTTTGTATAATATATTCTGCCTGGTTTCGGGAAAACTCGCTAGCAATCAGAATTTGATAAATACTGTCTATTATACTTTTTAATAATGACATATTAATTACTTTCTTTACAATTTCTGTTGATGGAATCGAGCCCACACCCATTCATATGCTTGTACCACGAACACTGAACCTAGATAAGAGCAAACCACGTTGAAAGTTTGTGTCACTATTCTAGTTCCGTAACAAATCAAAGCAAACGGACATACGCCTATATGGTGGACGTAAATGTCTATTTACGCCCGCCGTATACACGCAAGGAATTGAACCTGTGACCTCCCGCACCATGAGCCGCCCAGCGTGTCCACTGCACCTGAATCATATATTTTGAGTTGTCTTATAATAGTATAAAATGGCAAACGAGCAATAGGAGCTGTGTTCATGAGTGCCACCCACCCGTATAGAGGTTATACAGATGGCGTTGCACCCCTTTTCTCTCCATGGGCCACCGGAAACTCACACACCGCATGAAACGCGACACAACTTTTACTTTTAAACAGTATCCTGTAAACGAGTAGTTCCTCCCATTCGTGCCTACCCAATTCGGCTGCAATGCATTCATAGCACTACCTCTTACTTACTATTAAACTAACCGATATTAATTTAATATAATAACGTTATATTATTCATATATAATCGATAATTTATAATACTCTACGATGATAGAGATTTTACTTGAGTACTAATATTAGGTCTTACAAAAGACATCAACGGCAGCGACGCCGTGTTACTACACGACTAGCGACCCGCCCCGGCACCGCACGGGTACTAATTATATGTCTATAGACTATCCTGACTAGACTATCTAGACTATAGTTTAGCTCATTTGAAAATATATCATTTCATCTGATAATTTTATTTCAATTGACAGGAGGTAGGTTAAATGTGAGTAGAAATTCATCGTCTTAGTTTCGTTAATAAAGGCCTTTATTTTTTTTAGTTACGGTATCGTTCTTACTGTCTCGAAAAAGGCTGATGATGGTGATAGTAATAATGAGTAATAAAGAAAAATCATCGAAACTAATAAAAAACCAAAAATAATTCAGAAAAAGATCACTTAATAGAATAATTTACTAAAAAGAGCATACAAAACGGACATACGCCTATATCATAAATAGAAAAAAATTGGTTGGTTTTTTTATCTAGAAGATGAAAATTTATTATAATCAATTTAAATGCTAACAAAATAACTATTATGAATAATAGAAAATTAGAGAATAAAAGCTATTTTAATTAATTTGTATGAATTTACAATTACTTTATTATGAATAGTGTAAATGTAGAGTATAGACTGTCATATATTTGTTAACTCGCAGCGCGATATCCAACACGTACATTGCATTGGCGGGAAAAGCTCTGCAAGTCGCAAAAGGCTCTCACGGCCGCTCGGGGCGGCTTCTCGGCCGCGACTAAGCGCTATCGTTCAAAGTAAATACCGTTAAAGAGTCAAAGCGGGACGACAGAGTGTGCGAGCGAGACGGCCTCGCCCCGTCCGAGCCATCCGGAAGCCTCGCTGAAACTGGACCGTTTTCTTTTCTTGTTATTATTGAGATCGAGTCTCAAGTTCTGTTGTTGTCGCGCGGCGCGCCGCTCGCGCTGATAACGCGATGCTAAGCCGGCCTGCGCGTACGCACCACAATCAACCCCAGCTATGGATTATATTCTAGTGTCTAACTTTGGATATTGTGCTTGAACGTGTTAAGTGTTTTGTGTTCAATTGATTTTATTTTGACTTTTAAAGCTGTTTTATGACTGATAAGTGAAAACTGTTATTGAAATTTTTTGCAACTTTGACAAAAGGTAGGATTTTTGATTTTTATTTTTTAAACAATTAGGTTTAGTTATATTTGTTTCCCGCCCTACATCTTTATGCGATAATCTTAAATAATAGGCTTGCTACATACCTAAATAATATTTATAATTGAAAGCTTAATTTTTTTACCTATAAAATAAATTATAATTAAATGTTTGAAACGTGTTTTGTTATTTTAATAAACTACTATAGTTTTTGATCGCAAATAAATCAATAATGGATCACAATCCGCAAACATTTTATCATTTTTTTCGGCTCGAAAAATTTGCGCGTAAGCTCAAGTTTTTCATGTGCGTTAAAATCCTAAATAAATAAATAATAAATAAGCGAAAGTTATGTGCATATTTTATTTAGTATTACTGTATATTTGTTATTTCTGCGCAAAGTGTATCATAGAGCTTAATATAGTACTATAGTGATAGAATTGTATTAAGCTCTAAGAAATATTTTTACACGGCATTTTAACAAACTTTATCAAACCTGAAGGAGTAAACTTAGTGTTACTTATATTTTGCTTAGTGCAAGCGAGCGCCTAACGATCGAGTGAAATTTGAAATAAATTAAAAAATATCTAATAGTTAATATTAAATCTTCAAATTTGATCACTTTTAAAACTTTACATACTCATATTTCCACGAAAAATTTCCTGTACTTAAAATAAAAAAAAATTAAAATAAACAAATCAATAATTTTTGCCAGATTTAAATTTAGCAATCATTGATAAAATGTAGAGTTCTGAAAAATATTCATGATATAAATATAAAAGCTCCACAGATAAGCGTAAATTTGTCGTGTGTTAAAAATAAAAATGTAAAGAGGTTTCACTATTTTCACTATTATCAATAGAATAAAAAAAGTTGACATTATTCGACCTAGTAAACCAGAAAGTTACGACAACAGCCGCACGCCGTCGGTAGTATTTTTTGCTCGCATTGTGCCCGCATCGGGACGTGCCTACTATTTTTTTTTTATTTAAATTATACACCGTAATAGACCACTTTCTCGCCTTAAGGTAAACAAATTATAAATTTACTCGAGATTCGATCGGTAGTTGACATATATGTAAAAGTTTTCAGTTTGCGTTTAATTTTGGTTGTTTATAATATTTATTATTTATGTACAAGAATACTGAAAATATTAATTGAATTCATTTAAAGAATATCTCTGTATTGCAAGGAAAACCTTAAATATGCGGTGTTAATAAATTGCCGTCGGTGTAAATTATTTTCCTTTTGTCGTTATGAACAACTAACATAAATATTAAACTTAAAATCGCGAATTAATAGAATCGATAGAAGAAAATAAATCCTTCAACAAATCTAAAAACTCGTAATATAAGCGATAAATAAATTAATATACAATACAAATAAGTTTAAATGAAACCACAAATCTGCTTCTAGTCACTTGAATGTTATCCGAAATTTATTGAAAAGTTAGATATTGAATTAGTAATATGCCCCATAAACAGAAGATATTATAAATGAGGCCGTATAATTTTATCTCTAAATGTAAAAAAAAATTAAATTTAAGCAGTAAGGGCTAATAAAAAGAGCTCTCCTTAAAACACTCAATTTACGGCTCAATTAAATTTTTATATTCCTCGAATTGTACTTATAAAAGTTATAAAATTTAATGTGTCGCTTAATCGTGCAAATTATTTAATTTGTAATAAGCCTACCTGGTCTATATAACAAAATGATAATGATATATTTAGTCTCCATTATTTTATCTATAAATTGAATTATATATTTATGTTTTATCGCTATAAGTATTCATAAAATAGATAGAGAGTTACGCTCTACATTCTTAACTGTTTATAAAAGATAGAGCCTGTATTTACGTCGGTCAATAAGTACCATATTAAATCTCTTTTATAACTCTTCTTTCCTAACTATTAGCACATTTTTGCTGTTTCAATATGATCTATACTTCTATACTAATATTATAAAGAGTTTATTTTTTTGTTTGTTTGTTTGAACGCGCAAATCTTTGGAACTACGGGTCCGATTTGAAAAATCATTTCAGTATTAGTTTGTCCATTTAGCGATTTTTAACAAACTCTGGGAAAAAAACGTATTTACGTAAACGAAGTTGCGGGCGTCCGCTAGTAATAAATAATGAAAGTAGAGTTTAGTGGATTTAAAATCATAAATAATAATTAATCAAAAATATTTCATTTTTTGCGATAATATTACTAATGCACTTTGCATTTCTCATTTCAGTTCAAACAATTGAATTATAGTTGTTAGGGGTATTTATAATAATTCGTAGTCATGTTCTTTTAGCCAAATCATTTAATTTTCCGCTTATGACTTCGTGTTTCGTTAAAAACGTAAAGTTACATATTATATTTATATATTTAATTAAAAATCTTACATAAACAAATTCTTACATTAAATCTTGTTTATATAATAAGAAGAATTAGTTACATAAAACCTATAGAATATTTTAATTAAATTTAAATAAGCTTTACATGTGAATTGAAAGTTGTAACGATAATGATAAATAAAATTAATTAAATAATAATTAAAACTATATAAAATACTAGCTGTGCCCCGCGGTTTCACCCGCGTCCATCCATATAAACTTCAACATCCTATTTCACCCCCTTAGGAGTTGAATTTCTAAAAATCTTTTCTTAGCGGATGCCTACGTCGTAACAATCTACCTGGATGCCAAATTTCAGATTGATCCCTCCAGTGGTTTGGGCTGTGCGTTGATAGCTGGCTATGTCACGTTTGAGTTTTATATATACAGATGTTAAGTGCTATGACTAAAGACAATATTTTTTTTCATTTTGTATATTGTACACACCAAACAAATAACTTTTAAAAACACAGATTAAAAGATTTTAATACAATTAAGAATTTAATGCAATTTAAATATTGAAATAATTATGACTCAAATAAAATTTACGACCGAAAATGTAACATACAAAATAGATCCACAACGTTATCGCTCAAAATCTAAGATATTACACAATAGTATTTGAACTCAAACTTAAAATAATGACTCTATACTTTCAATTTAAATTAAAGCGGAGATAATATTTATTGAAAGAAACATGAATATAAAATAACTTTACTAAAAATCCATGACCAAACACTTTTAATTAAAACTTAAAAAGGTAGCACGAAATAAAACATCGATTTGAAATAATTTAAATTAATAAAAATCGATTGCGATCTCTCATTCATTATATTCGATTCCCTCGACTCGATCGAGATATAGGCTCGGACACCCTGCTACGAAGTGCCATGTCATCTTTGTTATTAAAAAAAACATAATTAGCACTTTCACTGTTCAAGAGTTAGGTAACTGTAAGAAGTGGCCGATACAATTTTGATTCGGCCGTATTGACAATATCCGGTTGACGCCTATGTTAAGACGTCAATAAAAACAACAGATGTAATTATAAAAAACAAGACGTCGGGTACCCGGTAGAATAGATTAGGTACATTCGATTTTTTAAATATGTCTTTAAAACACCAAACGATTCGCCTTGAGGGGATTACCGACGTCCACTAACATCCGCGTATTCAGACGCGTTGCCTTCCGTCCGCCTTCCTCTCCAATGGTCTACCAAAAACTCACATTGCATCGTTTAGAATGCAACCAGGTGGTGGAGACCGAATTTGGTTGCATTATAATAATAGTACTTCTAGTAATACTTAGTACTTCTTTATGCCAATATAAATAGAAGAAAAGCTAAAAAGAGGTCTACTATCCTTATTTTTTCGCTCACATTCTCATCCGCCAAAAACCAGAAATAAATATTAAAGTTTTTAATTTATTTTAAAAATAAATTTACATGTAATTAAAAACATTGTAAAGCTTATATAATTAATACTAGTTGAACCGATAACAACGGCTATCAGAAACAACCGTATGTGGCCAAATTGTCAATCCGTTATTTTGTCTTACAATAGTGTATTTCAAGTCGAGATACCGACTGCAGCAATATATATATTGATAAATTATAGCCTAAATGTTACCGAGGACTAATACCTATATAACAAAAAAGTTTGATCAAAATCCGTCCAGTAGTTTTTGCGAGAAAGTCGCTCAAGAAAAAGACAAAATCACGTCTTGTACAGATTTAAAAACATACTATAAAAAATATGTAAAACAACCTTATTTGTGATAAAAACAACACCGTACATAAATCATAGTTGTATGCACACATGTAAATGTATGTAGAGCACACAGATATGGATCTCTATAGATATAGATTCTCAATCATGTAATGCCTAGACCCGTAGGAACACAAACATGCAATTTGCATTAATTGCGATGCACACAGCAACATTTGCATCGATCCTACTACATGACGTCGCATAAAAACTCGAAGCTCACTCGTGATAACAACACAACTAGATCGAAAACAAATCTTAAAGGAACGAGAAGAAAAATGTGTGTGTAGACCACACGATTGAAGTAAAACTTAATACACGAAACATAACTGGCTAATATTGCTCTTACAGTAATATAATAAACGTAACTCTGTAGTCTCTCTCTCTTTCTGTCTTCACTAACTTAGATCTCCCTTTGAACTTCCATTCGCCTGTCACACTTTTCGTAACGCTCTTGTCACGCATTAATCGAATTACTCCCCAAGTAAAACGTGTGTAAAAAAGTTTTACTTCAAAAATTGTATTGTAGAAAATATCGTGTGCTATACAAATAAATAATGAATGTAACACGTTCCGTTGTCCAAATCTCGTCTCCTGAGCAGCACTCATAGCAATCTGATGAAGCTGTCTTCTCCTTACACAGCATAAGTTGGACAATGAAAAAGTAATTTCTTACGATACCTAGCATGGGCTCATTATTTGTACGCTATATATATAACATAAAAGTTCTTATTATAAAATTTAACCGCAATACAATCTCATAGGACTCTACTTTATACTATTATTAGTCGCTTTATTTCATATAAAGCCATAAGGTAGAGCGCTAAAGCGCATATTTATAAAAAAGGGGCGAACAATTTTAATCATATTTGCTAGAAACCAGCGCCGATTATAACAGTCAATCGGTCATAATGGGCGCTATACGATTGCAAAGCAACAAGGCAGTATCATTGTGATATTTATTTCACACACTTAAAACAGAATCTACCATATTTATAAAGTTCGTGGACTAGATCTAAACGCTACCGGCGTAAAGTGACAGCTGTGCTGTCGCGTTTCGTGCAGTGCGGTGTGCGAAAAAGGAGGGCAGCGCATGTGCATATCCTCTTTGCGGATGTCTATGGGCATGAAAATGGCTCCGGCTGCTCGTTTGCCCCCTATATCATAAGAAAAAGGGACAAAATAAGTCCAAACGAAGTCGCGAGTACAAAAAAACGCAGATAAGTATTGCGTTACATATAAATGGAATTTGTACCGTGGTAGGTGTGACGATGGTTTCAAAACGAGCACGCTCTACATAGATTTGCATATAGTTGCAGCTTGCTTCTAATTATGCCGAGGGACCTATCATCATCAAAGATTATGGCCCCTCTGGTACTAGACACTAAAACTGCACTACATATAACATATAATAACAATTTAATTATCCCAATAAATCTTCGACTAATATCTTTGAGATTCTAATTACGCTTAGGAATGCTTTATACAAGTTTTATTGCGTTATTTGAATAGATTCAAAGATTCTACTCTCAGTTTATATCTTATTTAGAAATCTCGTGAGTACATTTGTATATATAGTATATTATTATTTTAATATTATTATATCTGGGCTAATCTTCATTTCAATTTGATTCATGAAATTTCGCACATATAGGTTATGTAATTGTAATGTAATCTCCGATTGTGGAATGAACTCCCTGCCGAGGTTTTCCCAGAGGGCTACAATATGGGGTTCTTCAAGAGGGGAGTCAATAGGTTCCTAAAGTCGGCAATGCGCATGTGATGCCCCTGGTGTTGCAATCGTCCATAGGCTACGGTAACATCAGGTGTGCCGTATGTTTTTTTTGCCACCATCGTGGTATAAAAAAAAATGTAAAATAATGGACGCAAAACGTGAATTGTCTGGATCTTTCTGGTTTCACTAATCAAATCTAGGAGAGACGCCCAAACCATATAGAAATGCGGCTTGAATAACAGAGTTTCAACGTTTAACTATCAAATAATATATAAATTACCTGTGATTTTGATTGTCTGCCATTGACTTCTTTATGCGTGCTTTGTTTGATGTTTTTATTGCCACAGCTTATGGTGGGAAAAGGAAATCTTTTTTTTCAACCTGGTTGGTGGTTGAAAAAAAAGATGTTACAAAATAGTATGTATATAAAATGTATTTTGTGGACGAGTAATGGTAAAGATGTGAGCGCTGATACTCTAGCACCACTCATAATGCATTAAAGACTGCATTACGAATTACGATCTACATTTTTTTGTTAACTCTTCCTGTCCTGAGATTGAATGAATGTAAGCGTTTTCCTAGTTTTTTTGCTATCGCCACGAGGAAAAACTTTTTACTAATATCTCGTACAGACTAGACGAGTTACAGACTCATTATAGATATAGATCGAGCTGATATCGCACACCTGATACCAACCGGTCAAGTCGTGCATAAGGACACACCCACATATTATCCGCTAACTTTCTTTTATTACGTTTTTTTTATCTTTATCTTTTATCTTAGACTTTGGGTGGTTAATCATTACACTTCGTCCCACTGCTGTATGTATCTCGTTCTAAAAAAGTGTGTACTGACTGGGGAACTTTTGTTTCTAATAATTATATAATGATATCTGTGGACTTTTGCACTACGTTAGCCTATCTCCGTGATACCGTACCGTAGGACTTGCGTTACGGGAACTAGACAAATAAAATATATTTTATATGTTTATAAATGTAGGAAATCTTATATGTTTAAGATTTTTATAATAGAATTACATTTAATACATAGATAAATATAAAACAGGAAATATTTAATGTTTTATAAATTTAAGAAATCTTCTATATTTAAGATTTTTATTATAGAATTACATTTATTACATGATATAGGCGGGATACGAACCCGCGACCCTGGCGCAACATGCTCCGCTTATCCGAGCTCTGTACCACTGCGCCAGCTGGAGGTTAATTACTTTTTTTATAATTTCGAGTTCATATCTTTCTTATACTCGTATCTATTTCCGTAAAGTATCATATCGCGACAACGCTAAAACGTCATTAAGTGCCAGAATTGTAATTATAAACATTTCCATTTAATCCGAAATAGTGGGGCATTGGTAGATCCTAAGGAATGTCGTGGTTAAAAAGTCGTTTTAGCTCCTATTATTACATATTATGTATACTAGCTGCGCTCCGCGATTTCACCCGCGTAGGTTTCGATCCCGTGGAAAAAAGCGACATGAAAAATAAATGTTAGCCGATTCTCAGATCCACCCGACATGCACACGAAATTTCGTGAGAATCAGTCGAGGCGTTCCGGAGGAGTATGATAACTAACACAGTGACACGAGAATTTTATATATATAGAAATGTTACAGCTATATGTTGGCCACCGCTAATATATTCATGGGAATAATATTACATTTTAATTATTTTTCAGTTCATTAAATTTTGACATGGAATTACGCAGTAATTCCTCCTTATTTTATAATAATATAATAATATATAATATATAAAATTATGGCAACAGTTTTGAGATACGTATGTATGGTAGAGATCTTTGTGAAAGTCCAAATACCTCCCGAGTGATCCCTGAGGGTTGACATCCTAAAAACCTTTTTTTTATGATATGGGGGCAAACGAGCAGGTGCTTAGTGACTACCGCCGCCCATAGACATCCGCAAAACTAGGTGTCTTGCAGACGCGTTGCCGGCATTTAAAGAAGTGGAACGCTCCTTTCTTGAATAATATAAAATAAAAATATAAAGTAACTTAGTCAAGTGTATCACATGATAATGGCGCATCGGATAAATCAAATAAAGTAACATCTAAACGCTGAACCACATATACCTCGAATCAGCATTCTAAATCAATTTTTTAATAATGGTGCAATAAATATGAGTGTGTTCTGTTATCAGGGCATCTATAGCCCCGGCGGACGGAACAGTTTCTCTGACCAATCTATTCTTAACATCGCACTTAAGGCCAAGCGAATATACAACACTAGCTTTCCTCCCCTGCTTTGTTGCGTTTGGAACGTTGAAATATTGTCCTAGGTCCACCGGATTAGAAAGAAACTTTTTTTTTGCAATAATGCCTTTTAGGCCGTCACTAAAAATAATGTATTAAATACAATTAAAATTATTATTAAAAGCTTTAAGTGCCAATAAATTCGAGATTTTGCCAATTTATAATATTTTTGCAGAAGCAGAAACTACATTTAATTGAATTTAATTTAAAAACTGACTGAGACTGAAAAAAGAGTACTGAATCGCAGCTGATATCACAAATCGATATTAAATGTACTCAACGTTATGTCCTGTAACAGTATAGACTAACAGCTAATATGCGATGATGATAATGGAAATTATATTTCATCGACTATTCATAATAATCCTTTTTTGAACATAGCAAATAGCGGGCGAACGTCACGCGAGGTGGAATAGTAATTACACCATTTTAAATGCGAATTGCAACTTTTGCGAAATACTGTCATTTTTTATCTATAACGTCACAACTCTAATTACTTATTACAACTATTTCACATTAATTCAACGCTGATTGAAACGTGATTAATAGCTTATTTTACAAGCGTGTCTTCCACTTAACACGTCAAGTTTGACCGATGATATCCTAAGTTCTGATACTCGTAATGCGAAGCGGATGTCCGTTTAATAGAGAAAGGTACGCAATTGGTCTATCGGAGATCTACAAGCACATTAATTAATACTTCTAATAAGGTTCTACGCATTACAATCGAAGTAATTTTAATGGATTATAATGCAGGTTGCTTTTATTTAAACTCATATCCGTTCTTTATTCGACGGCGTGAGGAAGGAGGGTAGTATGTTTCGCGCGTATGTATGTAAGCTTGTAGATTTTTGTCTCTTTTACAACCTGAAGGGCTGGACGAATTCTAACGTATGAGATGTGGTTAGATTCGCCGTAATAACGCGAGTGACGCTGGAGCTGGATACTTTCAAATATTTTGGAACAGTCTGGTAATTTGTAAGAATATTAATATTAAACTATGACACTAGCAGTTCTTAAGAGTAGTAGATTAATGAGTAAAGCAAAGGTATCAAAATATTTGCGACACACTTAGAAGGTATATATCGCAGATAATTGTTATTCAAAGAATGTTTTTTTATTTTTGTACTTTAAGCACTACGCAGTAGTTTTACCCCTCGATCGCATCTAAGTTATACTAACGTACTCCAGTTTCCCTTTACAATATCCTTTACTTCAGCAACCTTAGCAGTATAGAATTGCACAGCCTTTCTGAATAACTATTCTAATTTAAAATATTTATTCAATTAATCTACTAGGTAGTTATAGTGACAGTCACGGTCGACCACAAACATACAAACTGTCCAGGTGTAATATTAACCATGATTGTTGTCAACCCTTGTTTGTTCAGATGTGTTACCTGTCATCTTTGAGGAAACTATTATATTACCGATATTATATTAAATTTTGGCTGTCCGTGTGTCTGTACGTCTGTCCCAAAGCGTCTATCATTAGTCTATTCGTATGTCTGTTGACCTCAGCCGCTCGACTGCACATTATGAAAATGAATCTGAAAATTATGCGACAGTCATATCGCCGTCTGTGCATTTTTTTCCAATCTCTGTAAAGTGCTAGTGCAGACTAGTTTAAATTTCCTTGAATTTTGATAGCATGTGTCTACGTCTCAATGCTCTTTTATCATGACGTCACCCTTGGAGCGCACAGACAAATCTAGCTTGCCCGCCTATTACACCGCATAGTTTGGTGAAGTGAGAATCGCATGCGAATTTATCGAAGCTCTCTTAGCCGGGAGGAATAGATTTTGTTTATTGCATCATGATTCATGTGTCTGATGCAGCCGCCGAATAAATTTGGACTTGCTTAGCAACGAGTTGGATATGTTTGCATTTTCTATCATCAACATATTCGACTGTCCATACCTATTGTTGCAATATAATGCCAATCGGTATTGCTAATTATAGCCGGCTCAATCTCTTGCTGCATGGTAGAGTACTAGGACAGTGGTAGTAGCAGAACACGTTGGCTCCAAATCTGGTTAAATAGTGTCACTCAGACAACAGCAGCCGCAACTTCAGGGATCTAAGTGACTGTAAGGGCCTAAGTGATCACCGATTTTACGACATGTGATTGTACTCAAAATGCGCCATATAACTTGCTAAAACTGCTGGCTTGCTAACTCGTCACGTACATTAAGATTAACAGATGAATGGTGAGAAAAATCTAGCTTAGCAAGGATTATGAAATAGGTTGTACACGTTCGACACTACATTAATTAATCAGTCTGAACATGTCTCTTGTCTGTGTGTGTCATGTCTCTCACGAACTGGTAACTAGAGCAACGTCCCTAAAGTTTCAAACACAACTTCTACTCTTAGGTCGGTATATCTTATTGTACCACGGGTTCATGTGAACTATCCTAGTACCACTCCAGCAAATTTAATTAACTTTAATATCAACACCAGAAACGTCAGTTTTACGTGCAATTTTGCTGCAATACCGACACTTTTACAAAAATTAAGTCTCCGTCTTTTACTTTTTTAATTGCGAGAGTTTTATCACGAAAATATCGCTTACAAGCCATTAGCATTATCACTGATAGCAACAAATTAACAGGCATAAACGGTACGTGGTTATTGAACGGGCACAATGCGCAGATGCTATCGGCGAAGACATTTCGATGCTAAATACAATTTACCTATTTGCGACGATATTATCATCTTGGAAATGGAGAGAAATCGCCTTTGTGATCGTTTTGTGGGCCAGCTTTTATATTTTTGGAGTATTACAATAAAACTACTTGTATATTATATCGAGGTTTTTTTTATAGTTAACACTCTCTTCTGCTCCTCTCCGACTGCTCGTTTGGCCGCAAATGAATGCCAAAGCCTCTAATGGCATTCGACAACTGAATTAGTCTGCGATGGCATATACATAGTAGTTGTCAGTTTTTTTTTTTTAATGGTATAGGAGGGCAAACGAGCAGTCGGAGCCATTTTCATTACTATCGACGCCCACACACATCCGCATAGAAGCTATACAGATACGCTGCCCACCTTCCTCCCACCTCCATGGGCCACCGGCTACTTACACACCGCACGAAACGCGACAGCACGTGTAAGCGACAGGTACCACCCCGGTCGTGCCGGTTCAATTCAATGCGAGCATGCATCACTACCACTTACTTTTTTTTTTTTTGCAACGGTATGTCGGTGACAAATTACCAGTGTAATGATCCCCTAACCGGAGATATAGCACGGCACAGTAAGAAGAGCAGGACCATCAGTAGCTAACATTTAGACCGCGAGAGCATAGCTCCACACTGTACTTCAGCTCGATCCAGAGATCTCAGAGAGACGAGACAAATCTTGCGATACTTTATGAAAGAACAATAAAAACCACAATGCCACCTACAGACCCAGTTAAGTAAGATCCATATTGTTCGTACATATAAAAAGCATCTCACTCTTGGCATACGTCTTCCATTACGCAAGGCCCGATGGCAATCGGCCCATGGGAATCCGATTGTTCCACGTGGTTCACACACGTGAATACCACGGGGCTTATTGCATACGCAGCTAATTCGCGGGGTAAAAACTAAATGGGTTTTATATGCAATTTGTCGTGTACTGCATCGATTACTAAATGGTTGCGGTTCTAGTGGAATCTAATGGATTACTGTGTCGATTATAGCAAGGGAGCTAACGAGCAGTCGGAACCATGTGTTCTACTGATGATACTATGGAAGCTCTAGGTGCTACTGCCTTAGACATGCACGTAATTGTTATGTAGCCATTTATGGTGGCCTAATTATTATTTTTATTGTATAAAGAGACAAAACGAACAGTAACAGCATGACTACCGATACCCATAGACATCCCCATAGAGTTTATACAGATGCGTTCTCCTACTTCGTCCTCCTCGATGGGCCACCGGCCACTTACTCACCGCACGAAACGCGATAGCTGTCACGACCGGGGAGGTACCTCGCCAGTCGCGCCAATTCGGCTCTAAGCATGCAGCTTGGCATTTTACTATTAATGTAGTAGCTGTGAATGCATCTCCTTCATCAAACAAAAAAATGGTACGACCACTATGTCTCCTAGGCAAAGAAGAAAAGTATTATGAGCACTAGGTGGTGCCTGCGACTTCGTTCGCGTAGCGTTATAATCACAAATCACTTTGATTTGTTGTTATTGTTTGCTTGCAGTGTGCCGAAATTTCGATTTCCCGTAGGAATGAGCGATTTTACCACCGTATGTAAGTGTATTTCATGTTGACCAGGCTTAGTATCTATACACCACACAAGCTTCATTCGAATTCGTCGTTTAGTTTCGGAGATTAACCCGGACAAACAGACGGACAAAAAAAAATAAAAATCATTGAAAAGTGTTCTAATACTATTTTAACATCGTCCCCAATTAGTTTTTTGTAAATAAATTCAATGTACAGACACACGAATTTTACTGTTTTATTATATGTATAGATTATAAAAATTTCATAATCTTATACCTTCTCGCGTTCTCACCCTCAGGCCTACTTCGAAGTAGTCGCAATGTTATTTCACAAAAAAGAGATATAATTGAATAATAGTCACTCTCGATTTCATCGAGACGAAACGGTTTCGCTATAGGTGTTACCGATTATAACAATAAAATCGAAACCTGCGGCGTGCGAAATCGAAAAAAATGGCGGTTGCATCAACGGGCCGTATAATTAATATTAATTGTTGTGACTAATCATTTACTTTTGTAATTGATCATTTTGTCCACGAGCCGTTTCTTTAGTCGGATTTTTCTCGTTTATAGTTTTTTTTATAATAGTTAGGTATGTAGTTATATTTCTTTACGACAAAATAAAATATTAGATTGTTATCATTTTTTTTCCTAAATAAACTATAAAAATAACTTCCTAAACTTTGTACAGTTTATTCATTTATATGTTTCCGTTGTCTATGACCCGGGACACAAGTTCTTACGGTACTTAGCCCGGCGTTAAGTCCACAGATATATTTTATTATATTATGTCCTTTTATTGAGTACCGACACCTTAGATATCATAATATTATAATTATGCAGTTATGTTGCTCTTCTCCCCTCGTCCTCTCCAATGGGTGACAAATCGTAATACAGGCTCTGTAAATTAAATATGGTGTCATGTGGGCCTGATTTAGATTATGGCACTAACTCTTGTTTAAGTTTGATATATAAAAAAATAAAAAAATAAATAGATAAAAAATTACGTCTCGTATAAATTTGTTTATAATATAAGAAGGGAAAAAATAGACGGGAAAGGACATTCTTTCATCATATCTCTTGGAATTGTGGCACAATGATTTTATACGTTACTAGCTGCGCTCCGCGGTTTCACCCGTATTAGTTGCGATCCCGTGGAAATTTAGAGATGAAAAATAGATGTTTTGGTTCTCAGACCTACCCAATAGGCACATAAAAATCTATTAGAATCGGCTCAGCCGTTTTGGAGGAGTATAGAGTATGGTAACATTGTGAGACGAGAATTTTATATAATTATAGAAATTACCTATAAGAATTGTGTCACAGATACCAAGAGTAGAAAATACGTAATGGAAAAATATAAAGCATAATATAATAAATAATATACGTTCGTACGTAGACAATATAATTATATTGAACTAGTCTTATTCAAATGAACTAATATATTACGTAACTACGATGCTCGGATATGGTAGAGGATATCCTTCAGGAAGGTATAAAGCCATTCAACATTGTGCGACAAGAGACATGATCGGAGGACGTCCTTTCCCGTCTATTTTACTGATGGTTGTGATGTTAAGCGGATTTCTCGTGTTTTTATTGTTTCCTTAACTATGTTATTGGATAACAGGGCGGTAACTACCGCCGTATCTGCCGTGTCAATTATACGGGGCCCCAACGTGGTGTAAACAAACATTTATTTTTCATTCGTGAGAAATCTTTACTTTTCATAAGGGCTCCCAAACCAATTTTTATACGGGGCCCCGCCAGAACACGCTACGCCACTGTAGGATAAGAAGAAGTAATAGTTTAGTACAGACAGACAACAATTTTTTTTGCCTCCATAGAAATTGTAATAGGACGCGCCATACAGCGGAATTGGGCCGCCACGACCGTACCAATAGCTCTCATATGATACCGCTATATCCTACTAATATTATAAATGCGAAAGTTAGTATGTTTGTTTGTTTGTTAGTTACTCCTTCATGAAAAAACTGTTGAACCGATTTTCATGAAATTTGGCACACACATAGAGGGTAACTACAACAATACAATTGTCTTTTGGAAATTTTATTGTAAAAGTTTGGTATGAATATTGTTATACATATTTAATTAATAATGTCATTTATATATACTTAGTAACTAATACATAATATAAATAATAAGTTTGTACAAAAAAAATGTTAATACTAACAAACTGTGTTTGCACACTAATATAGTAGAATATGCGAAACTGTATGATATGAAGAACCATGTACACCATATTCTTGCAAATAAAGATTATTATTATTATTATAACTTGAATTGACACAGGATAGTTTCTATCCCGAAAAAATGTTCCTATTGGATGCCATGATTAGATGATGATGAATGATGATTTTCTATTTTCCACGGGATCGAAATTTACGCGGGTGAAACCGCAGGAGGCAGCTAGGATGGTTATATGGATACTAGCTGCGCACCGCGGTTTCACCCGCGTAACTTTCGATCCTGTGGGAATATCGGGATGAAAAATACATGTTGGCCGATTGTCAGACCTACTCGATATGCACACAAAATTTCATGAGAATCGTTCCAGCCGTTTCGGAGGCGTTCAATGATGCACACCGTGACACTAGAATTTTATATATTGTTGACTTTTTTTTAAATTACTAAATCGTAAAATTGTAGGACCGTATTTTCATTCCGTTTGATTTCTTGCAGAGTGTTTTGTCGTGAAGTTAATGTAGAAATTTCGAGTTGAAGTGACAGCTGTGCTGTCGCGTTTCGTGCGGTGTGTAAGTAGCCGGTGGCCCATGGAGGTGGGAGGAGAAAGGGGGGCAGCGCATCTGTATAGTATCTATGCAGATGTCTATG
>LUGF01039609.1:473549-502016 GCA_001625245.1 Calycopis cecrops
AAAAAAAAAAAAAAAAAAAAAAAAAATTCGAACTTTATTTAGTAGGAAAGAAATTGCCGCTAAATAAATATCTAGGCATTATGCGCAGACATCGCGCGTCGATCTATTGTTATCACATGCAGTATCTACATGGAATGATTGGGCAAAGCTACTAAAAAAAAAACTTAGGTAAACTTCATGTTTATATATCGGATATGTTAACAACTATTCGTTGAATGTAAATTGTTCTATGCTTTGTGAATTTTCAAAGGAGTCATTTATATATCAAATACCCCATTTTGGATTGTATTATTTACTCGTAGACCTTCAATCATATCACTGATATAATACTTTTTTTTTTAGTTTATGAGGGGAAAGGAGCAATCACAGCCATTTTCATGACTACCGACGCACATAAACATCCGTATAGAGGCTACACAGATGTGTTGCCCTCCTTCCTCCTCCTCCCGTCATTTTTTTATAGTATAGGGGCAAACGAGCAGTCGGAAACATTTTCATGACTACCGACGCCCATAGACATCCGCTTAGAGGCTACACAGATGCGCTGCCTTGCGCGTCTTCTTCCTCCCACTTCCATGGGCCACCGGCTGCTTACAAACCGCACGAAGCGCAACAGCTGTCACTTTACGCCGGTGTCGTGTAAGCGAGAAGTACCTCCCCGGTCGTGCCGGCCCAATTCGGCTGCATGCAAACATGCCATGCCCCCATGGGCATTAAGATAAGTTTATCAGATTTTTATTTATAGTAATTAATAGAGTTAAGAATATTTCTACTCCTTTACCATATACGAAAAAGTAACTACGTGTCCTCTATGTCTCTTGTATTATAATTAAAGTCCACTAGATGCCACTATGAAATCCAGTATAATAGCGAATATTTTGCATAAATGAATTCCAATTCACGATGAATTATAGGAGGGCGAGCTGAATATTAAAACGGTATCGATCTTAGTTACTTGTAATTATGTTTGATAGATTAAGTTGCGTTTTCTATTAGCTGTTTAGCAAATGGTCCCATGTTGCGCAATTATTCTGTCATTGCAGGGCCTGTAGACCCTCTGATGTGTCGCTCAATGGCACTGGAGGAGAATAGTAATTATCATTTTAATGAATGGCCATACTCGTACTTAAATGTTACAACATTAAGTAATGTTGGGTATTTAAATGCGGTCCATGGGAACCGTTGAAGGATGCTGTACTCGAAACCTGAGAGTCTGAGAATCAATTGGTGGTGGTTTTTCAGCTGAGGGTGGACTAAGTTTTAATATACAACCTTTAGTTAAGACTTTTGTTTCAACATTTTTTTTTGATCAATATTTTAATTAGTTTATTATTATTAAACATAATGCAGGTAATTATTATGATTTATATAATATAATTATATTACAATAACAAGGTATAACGGTACCTACTTCTACTCCTTCTACTGCACATAAAGTTATAAAACTCATTTTTAATAAATAGCAATACAAATCCAATATATGTATTACTAGGTTAAGGCTTATATTTTAAATTTTTATTTCATATAGAAACATCGGGATCAAATTTATATTATGACGTTACCTTAAATAATACAAATAAGGTCCTATTTTATTAAAATTATAAATAATACAGATAAATGTGATTTTGACTTGATTTTTTACACTTGTATAAGTGTATGTTATATTTATAAACAGTTGAGTCACATTCAAATTAAACTTTTTACACGCCTCTAATGCTGGGACAATATACAAATGGTAATAAAAAATGTCATTAATATTACCGACCTTGAACATTTTGATACTGTTGTTATTGGTGAAGCTGACACTTTATATTTTATTTCGTAGACGCTGAATCGTCAGCAATACAAGTAAAGGTTTCTTTTATATTTTTTCTGATTTTTGTTCCTACTCGGATGCTAGTAGAATATTCAGAGTAAGAATATTATTAAAACAATATACTAACATTACTCTGATCCATGTATTTATTTGTAAGCTTTGCTTTGCTTAAACAAGTAACAAACAGTTCATAGATTGCCTGATTGTCATGTAAAAAGAAAAAAGATCTAGACTCTAGCAAGAACCTTATATTATCTGTATCACAGTATAAACACAGTTCCGTGTAATGGTAATCTGTATTTGATATTTTTGTAGAAACAAAAATTAAACATTATATATTTGTATATGGTTTTAAATGAAAATTTTACGAGTGCATTTATATAAATCTTTTAAAGTATAGTTTAAATTAACACAGTAAAATATATATTTATATATTTTTAGAAAACTAGCTTACACCATCAGGTTTTCTTGCGACAAATCTAGTTACAAAACTATATATTTCCATACAATAGATACCTAAATAGGATACATTTAGACTATTCATATTTTTTTGTCTTGTGGGTCTTCTAGGGAGGATTTTCAATTCAGTACTAAACTAGAATGTCCTTAGTTAACACGTCGGTGGTTCATCAGGTGCTCATTTGACATCGTATAAACTAACGCAATTTGAACTACCACCTAACCCGTGGCCACTTACGCTTGTTAAAAAAGCCCAGCCTAAAGAATATGTCTATCAAATTTACAACAATGGCAAGATTTCGCACGGCATATAATGAATAGTTTGCCACTAAAACTAGGTGGATCTTGCAATAGCCTTAAAAGAAATATTATTTTACAATTTCGTCACGTTTCCCACACGCACGGCGTATTAGCGACAAACTGACAAACAGGCGCAATCCAAATGTATATTTGGGACCGGTCATTATATAGTTAATAAAATAAAGTTGTTATTAAAATGTCGTTATTTCGTAATGTACATGATGGGGGATAATTTTATCACAATGTTACCCGGCGTATGAGAGAGGTGTATGTTTCAAAAGTAGTATTAGGTAGATAGTTTAGACTTAATTATATATTTTTTTTTCTATAACAAGGCAAACGAGCAGTCGGGGTTATTTTCATAACTACCTCAGCCCACAGGACATCCACATAGAATACAAATGCATTTCCCGCCTTCTTCGTCCCTCCTCCGTGGGCCACCGGATACTTGCACACCGCACTAAACGAGACAACGAGAGGTGCTTTCCTCGGTCGTGCCGGTCCAGTTCGGCTACATGCATGCATGCAGCGACACTACCTCTTACTTTAATGAAATATTTTGGTGAGATTTACAAATGTCTGAAAAGTAAATTGTAAATAAACCACACATTTTAAGAAGGCCATAAAGTGTCGACAGAGAATATTGTAATAGGAATATCAGTTCATGAAGATCTAGCTATTAGCTAGCTCTTTCTCTCTAATATAGCCAAAAATAGACATATATTATTTTTTTTAATCGACAAAATGTTAAAACCTAAGTTTAACAGAGAAAAACTTTATGACAGCTAGAGTTTTCTCTACAAAAACCTTATATAGAAATAAAGGGTGCGCAAGAGACGTTAGGAGACGTTAGCGTCGTAAGCGCGGTAAAGCATAACGCTGGATTTGCACAGTTTTACACTATTTAACATTTTCTTTTCATACTACGCTGCTTACATCGCTTAAGAAAAGAGTTTATTCTTTCCTCAAAGCTCGGCAACGCATCTGTAAGACCTCTGGTGATACGGATGACGGGCGTTGGTGATCACTTTATATCAGGTGACCTAACTGCTCATTTGCCTCCTATGCTATAAAAAAGGAGTAAACACCAATAAATGTATTTTTGCCAGTTCCTTTTTTTTGTTTTTTTTCTTAGATAGACTCAACGCTAACAGGCTGAAGGCCCAGTGCAGCTTCATCTGTATGAGAGGCGAGTGCCGTAAGGTATCTCGAGCCTCTGTATTTGTGGTCGATGGGGGTGCAGACCCCCCCTTCTTTCCCAGCTAGTCTAGGAGGAGGCAAACCGGATTATTAAGATTAATAGGTTATGCTATTATTATCTTGGCCAGAAGGAAGCCAGTTCCTATGTGTTATATTGTGTTAGTTACTCAGTGCAGTTTATGTCAGCGAGTGACTGCTAACTAAAGAATTTTAAGTCTTCGTGAGAATTGTGTCAGATACTATCGTCTTGACGTAAAATCGTCAACTTAGAGAATGTAATTAAATTAACTGACTCATATATTACGAAAACGACAAAAATGCACGTGTCAAGGCTACAACTGCTCGTTTGCCCTCCTATACCATTAAAAAAAAAAACATTGAAATATTTCATTACTCTGCATAATTACATAGTTTTTAAGATGTAACAACTATGATTGGATGAAATTGATATTTTTATTTTAGTAGCATATGGGGGCGAATAATCGGAGCCATTTTCATGACTTCCGACGCCCAAAAACATCTGCACAGAGGTTATGCAGATGAGTTGCCCTCCTCCCCGGTCGTGCCAGCCCAAAATCGACTGCTTTAGCATGGCACTACCTCTTAAAACTTCCTAAAGTATTTCTATTTGCTACCTGCGTCATGATCATTCACAGATACCTATTGGCCTATGAATAATTAATTGAATGCAGTCAAGGTCTACGATTGCCTCAAATGAGACACAATGTGTGTGTATTCTTTCCATTGTTACACTTGGAACATCGTGTTCGGGCTGAGACCTCCGCGTACAGTCCGCTACAAATATAACATTCAATGGAGAATTCTTCATTTGAGCTGAACCGAGCCCTGGGAGGTACCTCTAGCACTTGAACATTGAAGTGGCGGTCGCATTTCACGTATTTTACGATAATTAGCGACACGGTGCTGGAATGAAATGAATCAAAATTCGGAAATAAATTTCGGCAGTTTAAAATTTTAAATTCTATATTTGATGATTACTAAACGTTTTATTTTCTAAGTAAACAGTCAACGCTTAGTGATGTCATTCATAGCTGTATTACGGCCAAGCTTGGATAACCAAGCTTTAAAGTGTTTTTTTATGGTAAAATGAAGCAAACGAGCAGTCGAAGTCATTTTCACGACTACCAACGCCCATAGACATCCACACAGAGATTATACCTTATCTTCATGGGTCACCGGCTACTTACACACCGCACGAAACTCCGGTATCGTGTAAGCGAGACTTTCCCCGTTGTACCGGCCTCTTAGGCTATAAAGCATGCATGCAGCATAGCATTATTTCTTACAAAATTAATAGTAGTAAGTAGCATATGGCGCTGACTGTACACTAAAATATCTCAAGAACACAGGTCAATGCAAATTGGCCAAGTGTCAAACTATTCTACAATTGTTACCGTAATAACATACTAGCGGCATTCGCGAGAAATCCTGAGGCTAATAGATGTAGTGACCATCCATTTTACATCCAATGTGCAAACAAGTGTAAATATTGATATGTACATAATTATATAAATAGACAAATAAGTAACTACATTCGCTATGACTTAATTGAAATTACTGTATAACCTTAAATTATTTATTTTGTTTTGTTCTTATAAGGTTTTATTTTTTCAACCAAGTATATGAAATGTAAGCAAACATTTATTTTATGATTGTGCAAAGAAATCTCTGTCAATTTCAGTTTAATTTCCTCTTCTGAAGAAAAAGAAATAAACGAAATAATGTTATTGACCGCAATTTATAATCAATACATTGTTAAATATATTAAAACGAATTATTTATATTATGTTATAACTTACTTGGAATTTATTACAATTGTTAAATATATTGCAACGACTTTAATTATATATAACACCTACCTGGAATAATGTGACCAATATGGATGAATATCTTCTGATATATGAATAATTTTTGTTGTGTTGAATTGTTCCTGCACGGCCGGGGAAGTACATCTGGCTTACCCCGACTCTTTTGCCCCATTACAAATTTCAGAAAAAACAATGCGATTAATGAGCGATTGCCGCAAATGTGCGATGCCGCTATAGACGTGGAGCCTTACACAACATGCATCTTGACATTCCTCTTTGTGCGCACCATTTTGTCCGTGCGAACGTTTCTCACGTGTAGATGTGGAGATACCGCGCTCATCGGCGGCTGGCAGCTGAGATAACGATTACTGCTCTTACCGACACAATACAGTATAGGGCACAAATGAGCAGTAGGATCACTTGATCACCGGCGCCCGCAGACGTCCGCAACAAGATTCCGATTCGTTTTCGGCCCTTTAAATGGATGAATTTTAAGGGACACATAATTATTATTAATCATTCATATATTTTTTTATTAAAAAAATAAGTATGCGAGTGAAGCCGCGGATAAAAACTAGTATGATAGAAGACCAGGTGATAAAATAGCGCGGCCACTAATCGAAATAAAATAGAAACTTATAATGTGGGACAAAGGAACAGCTGTGCTACCTAGTTTCCGGTGGCCCATGGAAGGGGGAGGAAGAAAGTGGGTGAGCCATCTGTATAACAGTATGCGGATGTCATGAAAATGGGTCCGTGTGC
Organism: Calycopis cecrops; assembly: GCA_001625245.1. NCBI lineage: Eukaryota > Metazoa > Arthropoda > Insecta > Lepidoptera > Lycaenidae > Calycopis > Calycopis cecrops. The sequence continues at coordinate 479,916 of LUGF01039609.1, forward strand.
TCGATTGCCCTTTATTCTTAAAAAAAATTGTTTTAATTACCAGGGTAACACAGCGAGGTTGTAGCTCGTTTTTAATATAATTGTTTGTATGTCTGAAGTTAAAATAAAAACAAGTTGCATGACGAGATTTTGCACTTTGAATAATGAAACCTTTTACATCTGCGAAAGTTTAAGGTAAGTTTTACAATGTAACGACTCAATGGAAAAAAAATACGGCGGCTGTTTTAAAGATTAATAAATAATTATAAATAGAAGTGACTTAAATGAAAACGTATTTATATCGACATTTGACATCATTTTAAAAATTAAAAGATCTAAAATGTTAGCTATAAATTACAATATATTTTTTTTTACCCACGAATATATTAAATAAATTAGTATACATATAAAGTACATACTTGTTCAATATGCGTGCGTATATATGTATTTAAATTACATTTCATACCTGATCTACACATTTGATGATATATAGATGTTCTTTTATAATTTTTATTAGAATTTTATGTAAAATGTACAATAATCATACATTTCCAATTAGCATTGATTTTATTTAATAAAACTAATTGTTCGACTTTATGTCACATAATCAATTATACCCCTTAATTGTTTGACTTTAAGTCACATAATTAATTATACCCCTTAATTGTTTGACTTTAAGTCACATTAATTAATTACACCCTATTAATTGTTCGACTTCAAGTCACATAATTAATTACACCCCATTAATTGTTCCGAATCGCGAGCGCGGAGATATCGTCCTCGCGTGTTCCCGATTGATAAGCCAATGAAAGATGTTAATTGCATCGCATCGATATAATGGACGAAAACAAGTGGCATTTAAAAGAAATACCGCTACTTGTTCACTAACGCGACCTCAAAAGTTTATGTGGTTTCCTTTACGTACAGTTAACGCTTATGTCTTCTAAATTAAGACAGGATTTGTTCATTATTACCTTCCGACATTAAGCTATTCGTACACTAAACAATGAAAAAGACCAATCCTATTTAATTGAAAGCAAAAGGCTTATAATGTCAGACTTATCCAACTTTAATTGACTTTACAATCCGGACTTAAAACTAATTAATTAACATATGCATTCAATTAAAATTTTACGTATTTTTTTATCAATTTTTTAAATATTTTTATGATGTCTAGATGTCTGATACTTTTTGAAAAAATAATAATATCCAGTCACCTATGAATGAATTACTTGCTCAACTTGTAGTGACCAATTTAACTTGACTTATGATTTTTGTTAACATATTAGGTATTTTTATAATTAATAAAGTCTTAAAAATATTTTTTTTTCTATTTCTTCCCATGTAAACGTAATGTTAAAAAGTCCAATAATTTTTCGTTAACATTGTGTGGTATAATAAAGACAGATGCCACAATTTAATATAATAGCCAATTGGGCAATAAGCTATTATTTCAAATGATAATAACTTTCATGTTAGAATCAATGTAGATTTATAGCGGTTACGAAAAGTAATCAGAGGGGGCGTGGCGGAGTGTAATTATTTCTTAACACCCAAACGCAGCTACCGAACACCATTAGACACTTCCTCGGCTACAGACGAACCAGTTAATTGCATTACTCGATAAACTACACATCTCTATTTAATTGCTCGGTCGATGAAGAACTCACTAAATAACTAGCTCATACACGAAAGTTGATGTGATTTTTTTGGATGTAGTAGTAATTTATTCGTATTTTTGTCACGATAATTTTTATTTTATTTTTTTATTTTTATTTTATTTTATTAAGGAAAACGAACAGTTTGAATTACAATTTAGAAAAAAACCAAAAATAAAGATGGTAACTTGGCTTGACTGTGTCAGATATGACAAAATTAGCCAAACGTAGCTACCGAACACCATTAGACATTTGAGTACAGGCGAGCCAGTTAATTACATTAGTCGATAAACTACACATCTCTATTTAATTGCTAGGTCGATGAAGAACTCACTAAATAACTAGCACATACACGAATGTTGATGTAATTTTTTTTGGATGTAGTAGTAATTTATTCGTATTTTTTGTCACGATAAAGATGGTAATTTGGCTTGACTGTGTCAGATATGACAAAATTACCCAAACGTAGCTACCGAACACCATTAAAAATTTGAGCTACAGGGGAGCCAAATAAACTACGCATCTCTATTTAATTGCTTGGTCGATGAAGAAGTCACATAACTAGCACATACACGAATATTGATGGAATTGGCATTAGCGTTTTTCACGACGTACCGTTGCAATTATTTGGATGTACATAGGCATTTATGTTTATTTATGGGCACGATAATGTCTGGGCTTGATTATGATATGTATGACAAAATTACACAAACGCAGCTACCGAACAACATTAGACGTTTCCTCTTGTACGGACGCATTAGATAATTGCATTACTCGTTAAACTAGATATCTCAATTTCATCATAAAAATGATGGAAGTGATGATGTCGACGACTAACTAAGTTTTACTTTTTAACATTGATCACTTAAATATTGTTTGTGTGCCTATAAGTAGTGACTTCTCAATAACTACAAATACCTAAACATTAGCGCTCCAAACTAAACTTTCTTTGGTTGGTCCAAAAAAACCAAAAACTCTTAAAATGAATGGAGATGACAAAATAGTATAAACACTATAGCCACTTGTATATCAAAATACCTACCAGTTTTATAATTACTTGGCTATTCATAATTCAGTCGGTCGGTGTTTAATTACTCGTGAAACGAATGCAACGAAATGTCTCGCCAATGCAATTACCCAATCACGGTGGATTCAATTACTTGTGAAATTATTTCATTAATGTCTATTTCCTTTTAACGTCGACTCTTTGTACATTTTGTCAAATGATCTCCGGTAAGTTTGTATATATTACCTCATGGTTAGGAAACCACAGACTGTCAGGTCCTGGGTTCCAATATTGGGTCCGAACAGAAAACCTAAGAGTGTCATTAGGATTTTTTATTTTCCAAAACACTCTGAAGACATGAACTTAGCGGTGTTACATCCCGTGCCTCCAAGTACACGTTAAGTCGTTAGTCCTGCGTCTGATTTCTGTCCGGTGGAATCAGACTATTGTCCGGTCGGGATAAGGTAAGGAATAGAGAGTGCACTTCCGGGCACACTTTTGCAATGTAAGATACCATGCGCAGTGAGCTAGTCTCCAAAAAGGACTTTGTAACCGAAATTCCACCAAAAAATTATAATATATCCAAAGCCAATTCTAGATGAGCAAGCGAAACAGAATTGTGAATTGAATCACTTCTAGAGACGTCGTAAATTTGTACATGCCATGCCACGCCTCCATGGACCAGCGGCTACTAGCACGGCGCACGATACACGACAGCATATCTGTCACTTTACGCCGGTATCGTGTAAGCGAGAGGTACCTCCCTCTACTTTTCCCAATTCGCGTGCACGCTGCATACATCACCTACTAGAAAAAAACTTGTAACAAATTAACCAATCATCATATTCGACGACGACTACTAGGAACTGTAGTCGAAATAATTATCTGCCAGTTGATCACCAAGTAACGGTCTCGTCGTTAGTCTAGTTTCTCCTAGTGACACACGAAGATACCGCCCAGATTATGTCCTGCGTGACGCATCGCCTCCGCGACGTCTTGTGACGTACCTGTCACTGCCATGTCATCGCCGGTGACACGACAGCTCCCCGGGATCAGATAAGATGTTTTGTCATTCGGTACCCCTGACACGTTTTTAATTAGAAAATCAAATGGAGATTATATCACGAATGTAAATGTACACGTCGGTGTCAAAAAATATGCGATGTTGATGATGTTGTTAAATCAATTAAGACGTAACCAACGGCAGCCATTGTAACAATCAGATCAAATGCTTATTAATTTATTTTAAAATAAAAGATATGGTTATTAAAAGTTTCTTATTATTTGTGAGCTTTACATTAGAGGGGAGCAGATTACGATGGCAGCACATCTGCATATCAATTATGAGGATGTCTATGGGTGTCACTAATCCTCGAAGTGCTCCTACAATTTATTCTTTAAACTATATAAAAGTAGAACTTCTGGACCTCATTGGATACTCACTTTAGATACTGGTGGTAATTTTATGACGATTACTAATGTTCGAATTGTGTTTGAAATTCGATCTGGATCTATTGAGCCCCTGATTGCGTTCGCATCGGAATCCGCTCGAGATTCGAGCGTTTAGTTTAGATGAAATGACAATATGCGCGCTATGTGTCGTTACGACACCCAAATTGCTCGTCATTAGCAAGGCTAAAATGTCACAGAACAATGCTATGTACGTGATAACATTTCCGCAGTTAAACGCAAGTGCATACTGGTGTTGTGGGTTCAGTACATGCGTATGTCTTTTGAAATCTCTGCCCTGTATCAATAGGGCAGAGATTTCAAAAGCGTTTCAGCGCGCAGTTCAGAGTCCAATAGAGCGACTCAAATTCTTAAAACTAAAACTAAAAATCGTAACTTCTTCGTATAATCAACCACCGATGCCTCATTTGCTGTAGACCACTGAAGAAGACTCAACAATAAACGGGCGACCTCTCGATTATAGCATGAACAAAGACGCAACCTAAGCGTATCTTGGTCGTGTCGATTCTCCGTAATTCTCAAAATAAAAACAAAAAATGCCCTAAATAAAGAACAGTAACTCAGTAGGGTTAAATTAGTTTTATGCAAATTCAGAAATTTGGGAAATAATTTTAATTTTTTAATAATAAATTTATAATTATGCCAAGCAGAACAAATAGCATACCTAGACTTAGTAGAGTTACAAAGATAAGGTTTTAGAAATAAACAAATATTTGCCTGATATTTTTAAAGAGACCTCTGACCAGCACTAAATGTTTATAATGATCAAGATGATGATTAAAGTACTAATATAAAATATAATACTAACATAAACTGCTTGGACAAATATATTTTTAGGGGTTTTCTGCTTCACACAAACGCGCGGAACCTCAACGCGTTTCAAAATTACCCAAACATTTTGGATTTGATCTACGCAACCGCGAGGTCGGCGAATCAATAACCGTCGATAATGACGGTGTGGCCGAATGTCTGCTGACCTTTGCGTTGTCCTGTCGAGCCTTCACCCGCCCAGTGCTGAGTTATGGTGATGTATGGCCGCTGGATGTAAATCATAATTACCTAAGCCTATTTCATTCATGTGCACAGTTGTTAAAGTATTGAATGTGCTTTGAGTTTCAACGTCGCGATTTGAATGAATTATAAGAGTAAATTATGGTGTTAGTAAATTTACGCAATGTTTTTTTCTTCCCTCGTAATATGTGAATCGATATACAACATTGATCACCTACACACACCTAAAGGACATACCTATAGGAAATAGGACATACATACAGGAAAATACCTTTACGTACGCTACCCAGGAGCCCGTGTGGCTCAACCGGGTACAGTGTTAGGTTCGACAACTGGATTGCCCCTACCGACTAAACCCCTGTGAGTGCCTTCAGTCGCTATAATTGGAGGGCCCACGCCGCCATCTGCTAATTCAGAGGGACGGGTGGAGGACCTCCGACATTGGCAAATCCCGACAGCTACCCAGGGGCCAACCATCAAACGGCTGCAGATAATAGGAAGGACCGCAACGGCACACCGTATCTCCTCATCCTCGGCGGCCCCACCTCCAACGTATCTGACGGTGCGCCCCCGTTAGGTCTCGGGGGACAGCGTGCACGGCAACGACACACCGATAAACCTCCTCCCGCGACCCCTCACTCACCCACTCGCCCACTCATTGCGTCCGCTCCTAGGATCCCTCTTAGCTTCACCGTGGTGACTCAAGCCACGGTTACTAAGCCCCCTCACCACGACAAGGTGGAGATCCGTCGAGGAGGCCATGCTGAGTACCTACCGTAATGTCCTCTAATAAAATCCGACTATATGAATAACAGTTTAATCATTATTTTTCTTTTTGACAGCAACACATTATATTATGACGTCTACATCTGTAAGCATGGGTGTGGGAACACATATCAGGTCGTTTGCCATCAAAAAGGCAATAGAACAAACAAACATCGACCTCCAGTCTGCAGAGCGATACCCGATCATTACCACTACACCACTGTATAATTACATGTACGCGTAATTTAGTAGTCACGAACAAATCAGCCGCAGTTCTAACTAGGTAGTGCGACCTACAAGATAAATTTGAGGTACGACCGACCATTGGCATATTAATCACATCAAAACTCTGTTATATCGTATAATACGTAGGTATGTAGCGCCCGGTAAACGATCAAAATTATTGACCAAACTTAACTAACTAAACTAGCGAACTACTAACGTAAATTACTCAAACTAAGTCGATTACATTCAAATCATTTGCAGGAAAATGAGGACATCTTACTTTGTAAAATCATTTTGGGGGTTGATATCCCAAGTCTATAATCCCAATTTAACAAGCAAGAATATATTTGATACCTCTAGTCTTACCTTTATTGAAAGTATGCAAAATATTCGTTATTTGTTATACATCTTTAAACTTTGGATCAACCTTTATGTTCATATAAAGCATGCTTCGATTCGTATTTCTCGTATTGCCGTTCCGAAAAAGCCAGCGCTTATCACAAGGCCTGTCAGTCACGGGTTGTTCTATTGTTATTGCATTGTATATTTGTAAATGCGATGTAATAGAGACGAGAGGCTGTTACAAAACGATGAGTGCTCACTTTCGTTCAATCACGGAGGCAGCACGCGTCGGGGTCATGGGTCAGCCCGCGGCACCGCGCGTGCTCTCCCATACACGCCATAGCGGTGCTCGATGTGTTTAGGTTTTATTACGTGATAGTTGGTAGCCATGTTTTTTTATTGCATTGTACGTCATGGACCAGTCGTATTCTTTTGAGGCTTCCATGCATCCGCACAATAATCGACAAGCCAAATTCGTCATTCAATTATTTTATTAGAATTTATTATCTCCGTGGTGCATAGCAGCTGCAGGGCTTCACTTGGCTGCACTCTCTTTTCTCGGCTTGTATAAGTCATGGCAATCTTGTACTGTCTCCCGCTTTGACTGGGGAGGGAAATTGGGTTATATTTCTACTCCTCCTTTTATTTCTTCCGATTAATTTCGTTGCGGGTCCCAAGACAGTTTTAGCATTTCCCTCGGACTCCCTGTGATCATATCAAAGTGTCGTTGTGGTTGCCGCTGTTGATCCTGGTGACACAGGAGTAGCAGCGGTGGGAAGGAGTGGTGGGCCAAGCTAGTATAAAAAAGCCAAATTCGTTTCCTTAAATCTACCTCCCAATAGCTTACAAAGACTTTATAATAAAATTACTATTTTATTCCTGAATTTCACATCTTACTGTAGTGCAAGAATTTTCATGATCCGTTTAGAAAATTACCCCTACAAACAAACAAAGATGGTAACTTTTCCTCTTTCTAACATTAATATAATATATAATTATTATTACTATATAATTGTACTATGATTTTTATTTAGACAGTATAATTTTTACTTCTGACAGTAGAAATAAAACTTAAAGTATACTGCTCTACCCTTAACTGTTGAGTTAATTATTTCATACTTTAATGAATATTGTTGTATGTTTTAATTAAGTAAAACGGAAGTCCGTGTTCAAACTAAAAAAACATCAAAAATAAATTAAATCCTGACATTTCGCACATACTCCATTCATATTTTCATGATCATTTAATTAAAAAATAAGAATAATTATTTGCATAAGGAAGAAAACTCGGGTGACTATTTTTTACCGTTGGCTAAGGACAAGCGTTTAAAACTATTTATTTTGAATACTTAGATCCGCCAACTTAATCCGCTTAGCTCGTGTAAATCAGCTGTATGTATGTCAAACCTGTCAATATCGTTACTATTATAGTCCGTGGAAAATTTGCGTGGGCATAATACAGATAATGTAAAATGGAACGTGCAACGCCACAGATAAGCGAAATATTTATTCTGTTAATATTAAATTATCAATATTTATGTACACGTCAACTCACAATCGTTCATTGTCAATTATAAATTTATAAAGTTCTAGCTGCGCCCGGTGGAAATATCAGTGTTACAATATTAGTGATTTTGTTAGTAGTTAATGACTTCTTGCAGTAAGCCGACGATATGGTAGGAGGAGAGGAAGAGTCATCTGATAAGTTATGATCGGTAGTATATATATCTTGGATTTGGTGCTGGGGTCAAGCGTGGGGTACTCTCACAATCGACAATCAATTTTTTTAAAGTTTTACTTCTCATATAGTCTCTATTCATAAACTAAGTTTTGTCAGAATCTAGTGTCATTTTGACACGAATCTCGTTCAATTAATACTTTTTATTGCAGTCAGATTAACTTTAATAACTGCAATCGTCTATAATCATCCGCATAGAGGTTATTATTGCGATACTCTTCATCCATCTTCGCCCGACGTGGATCAACCGAAAATGCACAAAAAAAGCGACTGCACAGGTTAGCGAGAGGCGAACACACCACATGAAACTCGACGGCATCGCTGTTTTAGCGAGAGGTATCTCTTACTGAATATATTTAAATTAAATATAATATTATCTACTCAATATGTTCAGATTTTTTTACTTTTACTTATTTCAAAGGCATACGTTTATTAAGTTACGACTATTATAAAATAACTAAAATATGACAGCTAAAAGACATTATTTATTATATTAGACAGGTATTACAATGATATTCTCTTCTATTAAGGACGTTGTATTCATGTCGGAAATGCTTGAAAAGAGGCGGGCACAAATAAATCAATGCATACACTTGCGAACGATGCAAGATGTTTTACATACAATGTCACTCCAGTGTGGCAACGCAGTGCTAGACTAGTCTTGCTCAGGTACTGCGGTTATTCAATAATAGAAATATTATGTCATAGTCATGGACTGTATTTAAAACGTCTATTGATAAACCCAGCCTATTTTTAGTAAACGCCAAGATGGTTTATTTTTTGCCCATTATGAGGTGAAGTAAAAAGTTACTTACCGACTTTGAAATTGAAGTCTTCTTGCTACGAGCCTATCGTCCTAAACGGTAGCACCTTACTCTTACTAACGCCTTTCGTAAGTGAGGATAGGGTCTTTAAATCTATATGTCGCATAGTGTAAGACGATTTTCCCTGTGTTCCCAGTGATTAAGGCACGGTTTTTTTTTTAATTTATCTTTTATTATCACTGCCCTCTTTGTCGCAGCGTTTGTGTCTATGTATGGCGATACAGTATTTTTTTTATTCTGATTTAATTGGACTGGATTATATTTGACTCTATACATTAACCTAGTCTGTATATTTAGTCCGTATTAAGGCACGGTAGACGCACATAAAAAAGAGGAGGAAATAGAACTTAATAAAAAAAATTAATTAAAATTTTAATGTTATTAACAAAAATGTCAACTGAACTTAATGTAGGTATTTATATAAAAATAGCTTTTATAGGTTTCTATGTATATTTATAAATATAATCAGCTAGTATCAGATTATTACCGTTAAGTTGTCCATGATGGCATTCGCGCTTCTGTCGAATCACATACGGTAAATGCTTTGACATTTCCGCATCAAATGTCAAATAATTAAAAACAGACAAACCATATTGCACATTAATCAATTAATCGAATGCAGTTAGTTAGCTTAGTTATCTACATGCAAATTCGTGGCCGATTTTTTGCATATTATATAATATATATAGTAGTAGTAGTAGTATTTCATACATACGAAGTTAAATAAATACTGTCTAATTGGCCACAATTTATTCTATTTCTTATAAATTAAAAAAAAATATTATTATTAAATATTTATGGAGGTTTGCTAGAGATGAAGATAATATTTTTTGCCAGTTCCTATGCAAATTAATCAATATCCATATTTGATAACAATGATTGAACGTTAGTGCTAAGGTATCGCCATTGAGCCACTCACATACTGAGATTTATTTTGCGATCAGAAGGATCTGCAAAAGAAATCCGTTAAGGTTTGAAACTGATGATAATTCTGACCTTCATCAAGACTAGAAGCTGTAAGACAATATGATGAATATATTTCTTGACAAAGACTTAACTTTTGAACCCTGTATGGCCTAGGGATGGGGTAGCTAAACAACAAAAATATATATCTGTTATGGAAGAGTGGGACCACCTGCCACAAGTATGTCTACATACTTACTAGGTGGTTTCCTATCTCTGTGTATTCTTATGTAACGTATTGTGTGATTATTGAAATAAATAAATAAAAATTTTAAATTTTAAATTAAAAAAAAAAAAAAATTAAATAAACCTCATTTTTTTCTAATGCGGATGTCTGCCAGTAACGCACCAGGTGATCTCGGCCAGCAATAAAAACTATATCACGTCTAGATGACTTAATGGCGGCGTTTCACAAAATTACGACTAGGAAGTGTGTTTTATTTCAGACATTTAAATGTATGTCCGCCGCATAACATAATTCACCGCCACATGCAGTCACATAATTTGGTGTCACATGTTCACACTTCCCGCAATTTTAATTGAGTGACGTTGATGTTTATCTAAATTTTACTACTGTCTGTCGTTTTAGGATATATCTTAATAAGTCGCTTTCTATCTTATCGACAAATCGGCGCAACTGTTGTAAAACTGTGGAGGTGCCTGTGGACTGTGGAGGTGCCTCCTCAAGTAAAACTGCCAGTGCGACGCGAAATCCAGTTTCGAGCGTTTTCTTTGCTGCCAGTGGACCATTAGGGGAAAGGAGGAAAAGAAAGACAGCGCCTACTTAATAATCATGCAAATATCAACAGTGAGCGTTGGTAGTCGTCAAAAAGCACAGACTTCTATTCTTATTTATGCTATAAAAAAATAATTAAGTTTACATTTTTTTTTAATTTTGTGTCTGTCTGTATTCGAATATTTTTAATTTTTACAGTGTAACTAAAAAAATGAAACAGAAGAAGTGTCTTTTATAATTATAAACATATTTTTGTTTGTTTCAGGTGTGCTTTGGCAGCCTTTGTAGTTGGACATCAGCTATAACATTGTAAGTAAATTCTTACTTCCTTTATCGAACGCAGCTCACACTATATCTCTCAGAATTCTCTCAATTTTAAATAGATTGCCACCCCAAATACATAAGCATCTCAGGACCATCAAAAAAAAATGTTCCTAATAACCGTAAACATACAGGGTTAAATGTAATTAACGCAAGACTTCTTGCAGGTAGCATGTCTACATCAATACCAACAACATTTGTTCTACGACTTTTTACGAATCTAGATAAATACCAAAAAAAAGTAAAAACAAAAAATGTTTGCACTCTCTGTTATTTATTACTCTGTACCTTGTAAGAATGACGCGCGGGAGCCCCTATCTTGCCGCGCGCGTTTCCCGCGCTATTTTCTTAGCCGCACGCAGACTAAGTGATAGTTCAGAGGCAATATATTAATTTTGTATGGGAATATTAAAATTTTAAAAACTATTAATTTTCGAAAGTCGTAGAACAAATGTTGTTGGTATTGATGTAGACATGCTGCCTGCAAGAAGTCTTGCGTTAATTACATTTAACCCTGTATATTTACTTAAATATATTATAGAAGATGCTATTTAAGGATTTATCACAGATATATGTACATATAATATGTGTACCTTTGATTATACGTGTCAATCAATTTACATCAGGTATAGGAATATTCCTCAAATTAGACCTTGTCCTGTATCTGCCTACCCATTAGAGAACTGACATACGTATTGTTGTTTTTATTGTCACATTACTGCATCCTATAGGCCTATAGAGGGGGGAGGAGAACGCATCTGTATAACCTCTATGCGGATGTCTATGGGCGTCAGTAGTCATGAAAATAGCTCCTACTGCTCGTTTGCTCGTCTTTAAAAAGAAAAAAAGATCCGTTTTTGAAGTCTTGATACAACTACAAGCGACAGTGAAGCAGTGAAACTTTAGTCATGTAATCTCCATATACGAAGCAATTTCTACTCCGCGTCACGTACAGAAAAATGTAACGAAAGTTAATAGAGCGCCGCGGCCGTATCAAATCGTCACTTAAAAGCGCAAGTGATGTATCGCACGCGTGAGATCTGACTGTCTACCCGCCTACGAAGGTTACAATATAGTGGCTTTTGTGTGAAATCTTCATGTTAGTAACTGGTAGTGCCACGCTGTATATAGTCGTATTGAGCCGGCACGATCGAGGTACCGCTTACATGATAGCGGAGTAAGGTGACAGATGTCGCGTTTCGTGCGGTGGGTAAGTAGCCTGTGGCCCCTGGAGAGGAGAAAAGAAATGATAACAACGCATATGTGAAACATCTATTCCGATGTATATGGGCGTTGGTAGTCATGAAAATGGCTCCGACTGCTCTACTTTCACTCTCCTTGCTTAAGCAAAAGCGGCATTTGCTCAAGCAAAATGCAACTAGTACCTATATTGACCCGTCAGCGTAAATTTAAAAAATCGTGAATATTGCGTTCGCAAATAGACAAGGGACTGACCATAACTATAACTTTCACAAAGCCCTTATATCAATTTAAGTATGTTGAACGTGGCTGATGCAAAATTCATCCAGCATATGGACCTGTTGGTGTAAAATTAAAAAATTATCAATAATTGGTCCTAAAATAGACAAGGTACTGATCGTGACTATAATTATTCAAGCTTGTTGCAAGTTGCTGAAGCAAAATGCATTCAATAGCTTGCCCGTTAGCGTCAAATTGAAAAATCGTCCACAGATGACAATAGACAAGGCTGATCATGACTATAACCCGAATAAAGCCATTATATAAATCCACATCTGTCGCAAGCAGAGTCGCGTGCACAAACATATAATACGATTTCAATTGCGGGCGTGTCCGCCGCTCCAGATAGTGACGAACATAATTACACAGATGTCGTTAGACGAAACGAGCATGCGCCGAACAATGTACCCACTGCGTCAAGGATGATACTAATGTAGCCAACGAGCTGGGAAGCAGCTGATAATAATAATATTTATCAATTTTGTGGACTAATTGTACTACAAGATATACGACTAGCTCAACAGAAATAACTAACAAAAGCTAAGCTCATGAGCAAAAAATCAAATCACGCTCATCATAGTCAAAGAAAATGTACTTAATACTGTATTTATAAAATAAAGAACAAGAAAAAATGAAGTATTTACTAACCTGTACTGTATCCTAACTTATTAGGATCATAATATTTTGCTTATTAGGAATAAATAAAACAAATCCATACATAAATTTTATAATAAACTCAAGATAAGAATAAAAAAAGACGAGTGACGGCTCTTTAAAATAACATAAAACGGTAGACAAATCTGATAATAATGAGAGATTATTATTCAATAACAACTAACGCTATACATATACTTTTTTTACATCTTAAATACCGATCGCATCACTAATTACTCAAAAAAAAAAACAAACAAAACTCGTAAAAAATTGTGAGATGTTGCCAAAAAACATAATTAATTACCAAACGCCTGAGCGGTTTACTCTTTGCCAAGGCAATTACATCTGTCAAAACACCAGCCTTGGACCTCAGAACTTGATAATTGCTGTATTGTTGCCTCGATGCCAGATATGCATGCGAAAAACGTAGCATTGTACGAGCGTTGCTTCATTTCTACGGTCTCATCCTTGTTTGTATGAAAATTGTATGATGCGTTGCAATTGTTGTGTCCATCATGATTTGCTTCATTGTGAGGTCTTCAGAATTATGTGAATGTCAAAATGGTCGAATTCCTAACACTCGCATCTACCTGTGTTATTACTTCCAATCGTTACTAAAGAATAGAATGAGCATATTAATCAAATTAGGTCGATATTGTACAACAATACCTACTACAACTTAGAGATTTCTAAAAATAGTTCAGCAATGTACGCATTATAACATAAAAAAATGTGCACGATGCGTGAAAACGGTTTGTTTTTCAATGATGAAGATGATAATGAAAGATTATATTCATATGTACGCTGCAGCAAATGCTGAATAGATTGACTAAGTCTGCCACTTGGATTTAACACAATTTTTGGCGTAAGTTTTTAGGTAGTTTGGCTATGGTTGGTTGGTAGGTATGGTTTAAAATTATTATAATATAACTAAGTGATCATGGCTGTCGTATGTTACGGAAAAAGTTTTAATATAATACAAATACCGCGGCAATTATAGTTTTAAAATATCATTAATTTGGATGTAATGACATTCGAATAAAAACAAATAGCAATATAACTCGGATTTCTCTTATTAAGACATATTTCATAAGCAAAAGAACCCACCATTTGATAGCACCAAGACCATAAATAACAGAGCCGAGCCTTAGAATAAAGTAAATACGTATTCCATTTTTAAAATTATTACCATGTTATTACTAGAACGCCAAAAGCATTAGACATTTCGAAATATCATATCATCTCGATGGATAAAATAAATCATAGCGGGCGGATTATTTGAATACGAAGTAGCCAAAATAATAGTTCGGCCGGCCGATATTATCCGATAGCTAAGTGGTTTTCGTAACGCCCCTCGAGCGGTGCGATACCATCATGCGCGTGCGCAAGGCAGCTGCATCACATTGTCTTAAAGCCTTACGGACAAATTCACGTAACGATGGAGAGATAAAAAATAAAGATGTCCGATGTTTTTTTATTGCTTAAGGGGGACAACACACACGCTACTTTACCAGCGGCGATCGGCGATTTTGCGACACTGCGTTCAGTCGCGGTATCGCAATAACGATTTAGCGACTGCTCCGATTCTCGATACGTAACACTCGCAGTTACTTTGCGACTAAATCGGCGCGTTCAGCGTTTTTAGTTGTGCGCTGGGGAGCGTCTTGTCGCTGCATTCGGCTTCCAAAAAGCGTCTAAGACCCCGTCCAGATTGAGCGAATCGCGCGCGTATTAGGCCTGATTACAAACAATTTAACGAGGTGGTCGGGGTTCAAGTCCCTCACGAGTCGTGTTTCTTTTTTTATGTCTTTCTTTTTTTACATTATTATGTTGCACATTAAATAAAATAAAAAAGTACTGAACTATATTTATTACTATTTACTAACTACGTGTGTGAAATTTTGAGGGACTTGAACCCCGACCACCTCGTTAAATTGTTTGTAATCAGGCCTAATACGCGCGCGATGCGCTCAATCTGGACGGGGTCTAAAACACCGACTGCCGATGCTAAAAGTAGCATGTGTGTGGTGGGTCTAAAAAATAAAGATGTCCGATGTTTTTTATTGCTTAATGGTTTTGATATAAATCATGCCATTAGCAACGATCTCTTGGGGACATTGTTGACCTTCAAGTGACATGTATTGTGAGCGGTGATAGCATCTGTAACATTTAAGTGCGCGGTAATGTTCGTACGATTGACTTTTAAATATTGTAATTCTTTTATTCTGCTCCGATAGAGGATCGAAGATACACAGTTACTGAGATTTAGATGGGTCTTAGTAGAGCTAGTGTTTGTGCACTAAAACGTTAGAGAACGAATCAAACTATTTTTATACCTTTTCGGACGACCGAGACATCGGAGCCATTTTATAGCCTTAGCTCGTCAACATCTACGAGGTTAATGTTTATGAAAGTTTATTGTTTGCTCTCATTTGCCCTATGCTCATAATAGGCCACCAGCGCAAACTACATGAAAGGTAATCTTATTACTAATTACTTTTAAAACGATATTTGACGGAGACGTACCTCCCCGGCCGAACCGGCCCATCTCGGCTACAACAAACGCTTGCTCACACAAATTACTACACTGTTTTTAAATAAATATCAGAAATATAAAACAGAAATGAAAAAGGGTAAAAATTAACCCAACCGCGTAAAACGGTCAGAATTAGGTGGAAACTGAACGAAGCAAGACGGTATGTTCATCATTTCAAACGTATATTTTGTAAAAATACCTAACCATTCGTGCTGGCCTATTTCTGCTGCAACTATACGACCTCTACATGTATACGTGTACTAGGATCACATAAAATCGAAACAATATAAAACCTATCTCGTCTAACAAAGAGTAACCTCGTAACCTTCGATGATAGCGATGGTGCCGCATAATAAAACGCGCGAACTATAATTTGACGCAATAAACCTTTATCTATGAAATGATTTGAGTGATTGCAATTAATGAGAACAGTCATGAGTCACCAGGGGGTCCGATGAGTTGCCTCATGCTCAATGGCATCGCATTCAGCTCTCGTTATCATATTGATCATGTCGAAAGCAAGGTTAGAGGGAGCGGTCAAGGGATAGCCGTCAGCATTCACCTCGGATCATGACTCATATTTGATATTGATTGCTGCATTTAATTGTAATGCTCCTCTAACAATAATCCCGACCTAAAAGTCGAGGACTAGGATCCTATGCTGGAGCGAGAGTCTCTTTGAGAGTTCATTTGGTTCTGAACACAGCTTACTTAAGTAACTGCTGCTGCTGCTTACTTAAGTCGCTGATTCTATCTAACTATCGTGACTCATATTTGATATTGATTGCTGTATTTAATTGTAATGCTCCTCTAACAATATCCCGAGTTGAAATCACAAGATAGAGCGAAAGTCTTTGAATCTCGCCAGGTTCATAGCATGCCTATGATCCAACCCAAGCAGCAACTGTTATGACTCGTATTTGATACTTATAGCTATATTTAATTGTAAGCTGTAATGCTTCTCTAATAATAATCCCGACTTAAAAGTCGAGGACTAGGGTCACATGATAGGGCGAAAGGCTTTGAATCTCTCCAGGTTTGGTGCATAGCTTGCCCATGCGCCAATCCAAGTGTGACTATTATGATTCGTGTTTGATACTGATTAATTGTATACTATATTTAATCGTGCGGAGCTCTTTTATCAATAATACCGACTAGATGCGAGGTTCTAGATATGGCAAAGGTCTTATTGAATCTGGCCTGGTTCTGAGCATAGCTTATCTATGCGCTAACCCAAGCTGTGACTTGCATCACTCATATTTGATACTGTTTGCTGTATTTAATTACAATGTGGGGTAATATTATATACATTATTTAAAACAATATTGAAGACCCTTAGGTACCATTTAGACTGGGCGTCATCGTAATCTATTAGGCCTAAATCACATTGGCGATTTTGTATTTCCAACTACTCTGGCTTAAGCAATGTAGGGCGTAGGCTGACGTTGCCGTACCCATCCAGCTATACGAATTTTGGCCAGAGCAGTATTCTCTACAGAAATTTGCCAACTGCTGTAGTGTAATCAGATCGTATAAAAATTCAGTGTAGGGCTGTCGACTTAATGTTATCGAGACCCAGGAATCAACGCTGACATCTCCCTGACTCCAGATTATAACTTAAAATTGAAAATCCCAACATCAACTTTTCGTCCGACCTGGAACTTGAACCCTCGACTCGTTGAACATTACCACTAGGATTTTTGACATCTTTTTTATAATATACGAGCAATCGGAGCCATTTTCCGATGCCCATAGACATCCGCGTTCAGGCTATAAAGATGCGTTGCCCACCTTCCTCCTCCTCCTTCCATTCGGTACCTATACGTATGATCGTAGGCATCTATACGTAGCCATTACTCCACACAAGTGTTGTAAAGAACCGATCCGATACAGTACAGCGATGATATCAAAGCTATACCTTACTTTAGTACACGTTGTGTAACACATTCGAGTAGCCGATTACATCAGGCTATTTACGAAAATTATTCATGTACGGTGTGCAGCCTCAGAGCAACAATCGGGACGATTAGGACACTTTCACATCATACGAGTAGAACACAATGAGCGATTTAATGATTTCTTAATCAGTTCTCGTTAATGTGTAAACATGTCGTTGATGAATGATATTTTTTGCCTTCATCGGTCTATTGCAGGCTTCTTATGATACGAGAAGAATGTGAAACGATCGGCTACTGTAGGGATATGTATATGAATACGATTAAATAATACTATAATTATTTTCAAATAATATATAGTTATAAAGATATGTAATCGTAATCGTAGTAGGCTAGACTATCGTAGCGTATAGTAGCTACCTTCACAAAGACGCATGTATTGAGTAATGATTATAAAATAACAGTATAATAAAACACAAAAAGTATAAATGGTACAAATAGAGAGATAAAGCAGACAAAAGAAATAAATACTAAAGATTTCGAACTATTTTGGAGACCAGCTTTTAACTACGCTAATCTTTAGGTGGCCACCTTATATTAAAATTATATATGCGCACACAAGTGCACTTTAGTTAATCTCATATGAGGACCCGAAATTCAAAACGGCTCACACCGGGCATTACACACCGAGTACTTGCTTCGGTCAGAGAATTAAATTATCCCAATACCCTTGAAAAAATGTTGATTGGACTCAGGAATCGAACCCGGAACCTTTAAATATACCTACCACTAATGCTACATAGACCGACAGTGATAAAATATTGCGAATATAAAGATAAAGATTAGGCAAGAGAATTTTAGGCCGCGTACGCACTTCGCTGTCAGCCGCTGATTCATTTATCTCCACCGTCATAAGTCATAACTACTACAGGAGTATCGCGTTCGCTTTCGATGGACAGTTACTTGTTATCTGATCTAAGTTTCGTAACGCACGCATCTCGATGCTATTTAGGTGGCCTTGTTCGAAATCGATTTATGACTCGAATACGGACACCTGATAAGAATGTGATACCCATCGGCTTCTAATCGCATCGGTTAATGAGAATTGATTTAATCGAGTAGATAATATTACTTTCTCGTTCATTCATTATCATTTAGGTTGTTTTATTTTAAATCTGTATTTCTCTCTCTCTCTCTCTTTTCCTCTTTCTTTCTCTATATCTCTCTCGTTTTCTCTCTCTCTCTCTCAAAGTTTTACTTACTGCTAAATTAACCGTGAATATAATAACAAACAAATTCATTACGATCGTAAAGGCTTATTATGTCTTAATTTTTTTTATTCAGCCTGTATTGTCCCACTCCAGGGCAAAGGCATATGTCTTCATAAATCGTTTAAGCGTTGATCGATCGAAGTCAGCTTTTTTCCTATGTATTTAAAACTCACGATACGAGTATAATAAAATGACAACCAGGCTGGCGCAGTGGTACAGGGCTCGGATAAGCGTAAAGCGGTGCATGCTTCGGCAGGGGTAGCGGGTTCGAATCCCGCCTAGGTCATGCTATGTAATATAAGTATATCTGAAATAAAAATCTTAAATTTATAAAATTTCTTAAATTAATAAAGCAAATTGAATATATTTCCGTTGTCTAGTACCCGTAACACAAGTCCTTATGGTACTTAGTACGGGGCTAGGCTAACGAGGTGTGATATGTCCACAGATATTATTTTATTATTATAAAAAATGCACTTTTTTAATAAGTAGTGTCATTGATGTATTGTAGCAGCATGGAGTTTTTGAATGAGCGTACTGGCAGGTGGTGATAATGTTGAATATGATCGGCGCTACAACAGAGGTACTTGCCCACATGATACCACTTCCAAGTGGAAGTTCGCAATATATTTTTGATTATAAGGGTACAAACAAACATTGCTTTTGATAACTGCCGTCCTTAAACATTCGCATAATTGTTGTAGTTGCCATTATTCCTTCTCTCCCTCCCTGAAAAAATACAAACCAGAGAAAAATCAAGTCAGGAGAGCGAGAGGCACCTAGTCAGTCGTGCGTGCCCAACTTACCTGCAACACAGCATGGCACTACCTCCTACCTTATATTCTAGTTGTGCGGTGTCAAAGGGGCACTTGTCACTAGGTGAACGCATCTGTCACGTATGGACCTATGGTTTCATTCACAACTCGTACTATTCGGTTGCAGTACGAACGCCCTGTATAAGGATTTCCTAACAATCGGCATTTCTCGCTCTGTACAAGGCGTGCGAGTGAAACGGTAACGTGTTTTTGTTTTAATAATATTTTATAGTTGGAATCTATAACAAGCTTATCCGCGATCCGCTTTCTTGTCCAACTTATCTAAGGCCGTGTTCACACTGAGCTCTTTTAAAATTGCAATATTAAGTTTCAAACTTATTTTTCTTCTTAACAAAATAAGGTACAGATACGTTGTCATACCTACCGACAATTTAGTTAAATAACTTTTTGATATTATTGATATAATCGACCCAGATGAATAAAGATGCTTATTTGGTTTTTATTGATTACAAATGAAATTTTTTAAGGTAATCATTTACGCAAATCTGTTCAATAAAGGCTTTTTATATTGTTTACTTTTACCATTTTAATACTCATAGTAACGCAAAAAAATTAAAAGTTTTATCAACAGCATCTACTCATCCTACAATTATAATAAACAACAGGATGAAAATGAAAGGATTAAGTAACAACTTAATCCTTTCATTTCTATTTAAAAAGAAATCGGACATCGACGAGTATCATTAAATGTCAGTGTGGCCACGGACTTAGGCACGCGCGTACGATCTAGTCAGTTTCTCTGGAGACAAGTCGCTAAGGCGTGGTCATATTTACAGTAATAGCCGGCGAGACGTATGATAACGCGGGTACAATCATAATAGGCCGTATCGACCTTTACTGGCGACGTGTGCTGTTTCTATTTATACACAGAGATACTGCTAATAAAATATACTTACCTCGCGTAGGAAATATGTTTTTTGAATTAGGTACTATTTTCGAATGTGATTGTAATTTTGAATTTCGAATGAGAGAAGCGATTCGAATATTAAAATCGCGGTATCAGTATTGACAGACAAAAATCGAATATTCAAAATGAGAATCATTTCAATCTTTTTTTGTGAACTGAACTGCCAGGACATGTAGTGTACACGTCCTGGCCAGTATGCAGAAGTCGCTCGTTTATATTTTATAAGTGAACCTAAGTAGAAATACCTACTTTATTCTTTTATCTCTATTTTAAAGCTAACAAAAATGTACTAAAACAATACGCACAATTAGTTTATAAATTCCTACTTTAATCAGAGAAAAAAAAATCAAATAAATGTACACCCGAGCATGTTCCTATGGGTACGTAATGGCCGGATGGACGCGTGCTGTTTCAATGCATGCAAAAAGTTATTACTATATAGACACATTTGCAAACATTGTATATTAGATCATTTGGTATCTGTTATTAAAATTTTGAATTTTGAATGAAAGGAGTGAATTCATTTTTATTGAGAAGGTTCAAATTTTGTATGGCCCTATTATGGTCTTATCTCTTAATCACCTTAATCTTCTTTGTCCAGTTGAAGATGATGCTGATGATGTTCTTGGTGAGCTTCATCTCCTCGTGAACATTTCCTAGACCTGAAAATGGAATAGGTCTTCAATGAAGACAGACAATACCCAACCGCACATACCAACTTCATCTCAGCTGAGCTGCTCTTGTCTGGCCTCTCTACCCAAGCCTGTCCGGTATGGGTAGCCCTGTTCGGCATAGCCTTGGGGATAAGAGAGGCACGCAAGCCCACCCACGACTAAGGTGGCAGCATCTTCGGAGGGCTCTTACCCACCTAGAGAGACAACTCTGATCGTTCTCCGACACCGTTAGTCCAAATTTCTTATAAGATTGTTGTTCATATTCTGAAACCACCGTACATTAAAGAAACCTTCATTATTGTTTGACATTTTCACTTCATTTTGTTGTTTTATTAAGACTTAATGTTGTTTTTTACTGCTTTTCCACGATCCGCAGAATACTAATACATCCAATTGCATCTGGTATGCATGCAATGATATGGCATTTAAATATCCACTTTATTTGCATGGCATGCGGTTCGTTAATCGCAGGAAGGGACCACCATCGTTGCGTGGCTTCAATCAGAGCTTTTTATGGTATCTATAACATCTTGTACGTTTTCTCCGAAACCTGAATGTATCGGTTGATTAACTCGTCGTGTGTAACGTGAATCTGGGTTTGAATCACGGGTGTGCCCATAGATTTAGAATTGTTTTCACTACGTGAAAGATGTACTATGAGCGTCGATAGTCATGAAAATGGATCTGAATGCCCCTTTGCCCCCTTATAGTATTAAAAAAAAAGAGAGTGCACAAATGATGTCTTATCTACGCAAACCCATGTGCTTGCTCTAGGTAGGTATATCCCTGAGTAAACGGCTAGTCTCAAAAG
>LUGF01039609.1:502555-516260 GCA_001625245.1 Calycopis cecrops
AGGTAGATATATCCATGAGTCAACGGCTAGTCTCAAAAAAGATGGTCGCTATTGTCAAAAACAGCTTTGAGGACAATAAAAATAATAAAAGGTCGGCAACGCGTTTGTTAGATCTCTGGTGCTGCGGATGTCTGTGGGCGTTGGTGATCACTTTACAGGTGACCCAACTGCTCGTTTGTTTCCTATGCTAAAAAAAAATCAGTGGACTGGACTGTTCATTTATATTTAAGACTTATAAAAATAAACCTCTCTCGTCACTTGTACCACCAGCGGGAACCAGTCGAATGAGGTCAAGGACACGCGAACGGCCGATTCAAAAATAAAGCAAACAACATCTAAACAAAAGCCAACAAGATATCGCTCCAACACATCTGTATCATCTTAAACCGGTCTTTTACGCGACTGTGACTCAGTGTGTACAAGGTAGTGCCACGTTCAAACTGAATTGGGCTGGCACTACCGGGGATAAAAGAGTTTATTCTTCTCTCAAAGGCCTCTTGTGCGAATGTCTGTGGGCGTTGGTGATCACTTAACATCAGGTAGCTGCTTGTTTCTCCTATGGTATACAAAAGCCACATGTTACGTCTCAAAGTGACTGCTATGCAGTTTTGTGTGGTTTTTGAGGGTCTCATGTGGTAGATGAACGCAGGGGGCAGGATGCCTAAACCAGCATAATGAATATGTGAATGTCCTGTAAGAATTCCGACCTCCTGTTTGCCCCATTAGCAATAATTTAGCCAAAAAGTATTCAAAGTTTCATATAAATGTCTCGTTTCGAAGGTTCATTTTGGGTCACAGAATCAGAGGAGTGACTAAGGAAACAAAGAATCGTACACATATTATGACTAATACTCAAAACTGCACAAGTTAGTCAGAAATTAGTTCACAGAAATCAGCGATTTTGAAGTTTATTGAACTATGCTAAATTGTAAATCATTGATCACCAGTAGGTGATTATTATCTTAAGTGAAATATAAGTATATATAGCCTTGAAATGCTCTGTCCATGGTAAATGCCAGGGGAAATCTGACTAGATAATGTTCTTCCTAATCCTTGATAAAAGTCTTCCTCACTATTATCTCGTCACTATTTGTGTTTCCATTTTTTGTTAACTTTAGTGATGCGATTAAAATTCTGCAGTCAAAAGATTCTCCCGATGGCCAAATTAATTAGCCGTATGAAACACATCATACCCACTACACTATACATTATTGATTATCACAGAAAGCTTTTTCCTCAGTAGCGCGTTTACACGAAACCGTTGTAAAGTAGTAGCTGTGCTGTCGCGTTTCGTGCAGTAGCCAGAGTAGTGAGGAGGAGGAAGGAGAGCAAAGCATCTGTATAATCTCTACTGATGTCTATAGGCGTCGGTAGTCATGATTTTTTTTTATTATACAGAATAGACTTGCGTTTGGCCACCGTCTCATCTGGTGGAAAGTGTGGACTTGGGCGATGATGGAGCACGCTTGACAAGAAAGTATCTAGTCACCCTCGATTCAATGATTGCCAGGTTGTTGAAAATGGCTCCGACTGCTCATATGCTCCCTTAAACTATACAAAAAAATATTTTTTTCTCAGTAGCGCGCGTCACATTTGGTTGCAATACAACATCAACACAAACTGTAAACTGATACAAAATAACATTAATAAACAAAATAAACTGAATGAAAAGAAATCCGAGTTTTTTAATGTCTTTAAACATTTTGCTTCCATTCAGATAAAATAAAAATTAGTTCGCATTAAAATAAGAGAATAAATTCTTTTTACTGACACGAACGAAATGCAACTTGTTATGTATCCAATTTATGGTTTTCTTTACAAAAATAGTAATAAAACGAATTTAATTTATAAATTTGTTGAATTTGCACACCTACATTATCATTACAGCCCAAAAACCTAAATTAAATTTAGGTTTTCATACGTTAAGCATTATCAATTAAATTTAAAGTAGGTATGCTTGGAAAAAGTATTATTTATTCCATCATAATCATCAAGGCATTATCCACTCACAACTAAACATACAGCCCTTTTACAATACACCTCTGAATCAGTATTACTAAAGTGTATAAATAACACTATAGAATAATCTGCGATCACTGAATACTGATATTACCGTAACCTTTTTGAAATCCATTCATTAATTATTGATGTGTATCACGTCGATTTAAATACGAAGATATCGATTTACGCCACAATCGTTTAACCGAATCATAAATACAATATTATATTACATTGTACTGTTGCAAAATAACACTTTCTATAGGAGTGAAAGCCTAAACCGAGGCATATCAAGCGTGAGTCTTCTCGATGCGATGTCAAACCGCCATTAAAATTATCTACACGGCCACGTCACCTCTAATCTGTATCAAGTTTTTAACATTGTAAGGGTGTGTGTACATTGTTTGTGTGCCTCGGTACTGCATAATCCTGCCTCGTCGATACTGAATAGGCCTGCCGCGTCGATACTGAATAAGCATGCCTCCGTGGTACTGAATAAACCTGCCTTTGGTTTGCTTCGTTGATCTGCCTCGTTGAAATATCTTCTGTATCGTGTCTGTCTCGTCTATCTGTGCCTGTGCTTTGTACCTCGGAGCTCGGTTATGTAACCGCGAAACCTGATCGATAGAAGTACCTATGTGAAAATGGCTTGACCATCTCATTAATATAATTGATATACATACTAGATAATAATATGTATTGAAATTTAAAATTATTTTGTTATATGAATAAATACTAAACTTAAAACAATTTCAATTATAATTTACAGATGTCTATGACGACAGTTCTAATATCATGTGGAGCTACTTTTAAGGCGAAGGCGGCTTTTTTGAAAAATGATTAATTGAATAATGCCCGTTTAAGGAAGGCAACGCGTCTTTATCATATACATGCGGATGTCTTTGGGCGTCGACAGTAATGTAAAATGGCTCTGACTGCTCGCCCTTTATACTATAAAAAAACATGGCCCATCTGACCGCCTTTACTTCAGCGCCTCGCGCAGTGTGCACTCGCCCTAACCACTTGCGGCTCTTTGATGTCACCGACCACGCTTAATTTAAGGCCCTCGCCCCGTTTGGGCACCCAATTAAACGCGAATATATAGCCCGCCAAAAACATTACATTAGTGGGACGGTTCGTCAAAATTTCTCATTTTCATTGTGCACTTTTTCATTGGCAACGATACGCTTGTTAACATTCTCATCATTGCCCATTATTTTGTTGCTTCATTTATGTTTGCATTCTCAAGCAGCAATGGTTTTACATGCGATTAAATTGCTGAACCCCCGCCCACTGCATGCCGAGCAAAGCCTCGTTTTTGGGGTAGTACTGTTGTAATGATGACTGCTCGATTCCCCCTTATACTGAAAAATGCTACTGAATCCGTTCACAGTCGAGACAATTACCACTTCTTTCTTACAAAAAATCTGTGTAAATTTTTGAGCTAGCTTTTTAGTTTCTTAACATTGGGACAGCCAAGATGTCGTTGGACATGTGAGCAAAACCAAATTTCCGTAGGTTTTATAAGAGGTGGTGCAAATGCTGCATTGCACCGGGACAGCACGACCGGCGTGGTACCTACACTCGCTAACAAAACCTTAAAGTTGTGGCTATCCCATTTCTTGCTATTTGTGTGTAGCACTGATCTATTAGGAAATGGATATACCTACTACATCCACGGCAATTTATCTGCCTAAGCGTAAACCGTGTGGATATTAATGGGCGTCAGCAGCTTCAAAGGCTCCGATTGCTCGCCTGTCCCCTATGCTATAAAAGAAAGCTAAATTAATATGTTACTATCTTGTATACTATAATTGAGTGGTCGCGGAACACATATTTACATATCTATCTCAAAATATCACATAAAAAGTTGTGAACCTGATTAAAACATTTTATGCAGCACGCGCCGGGGTATCAGCTGCTAATTAATAAAACACATCATAAATATTAAACAAAAATAAGGATTTATTGATCATGGAGAATATTACAAGATAACAGTTTTGTATAAGACTTAACAAAACAGAAATGAATTGTTTCTCTAAGACTCATTTGATTGTATTAACGTAATTTAATCGTACAGTCAAGTCCAGGAAAGTGGAGTCAAAGGGGTCATTTATAATTCTTATTTTCAAAAAGGCATTCATAATCTTAATTTGGTTTTGATTTTATGAAATGCATAGGTATAATATATGAACAGATTTCCTCAGGGAAAGCCCAGGTTTTTGTACTTGTAACTCAAAATGCCTGATCCTGAGCAATAAGCAAGTCCTTATTAAACTTTAAATTACACTTAAAATTAAATTGAAACCTAAAATTGTAAATAGATTTAATTAATACTACATCTAAGAGTATTTTTCGAAGCACTAAAGAGGTTGCTTATTTCGATTGATTAATTACTGAATCTAATAACTTAATTTATTAATGCAAACAAACATAAAAACTAGCTCTTCTATGTTTAGATATGCAGATTTCCAACGCTAGACTCACGCATATGATTATATCGTTAAAAGTCCATCAATTTGAATAAATTCGATGATAGCGTGAATTTTATTGCGAACTAGATCATTAATATCTTATTCACAAGGCAATGATTTATAAGACGTGCACCTGTCCCCTGACCTTTAGCTTGTTTGATGCCTGACAAGGACATGTCAGGACCGTGGCGGTGTAATGAAAAGAAGCCATCTTGTAGCGCATGTTGTACTGACATGTCGTTTTGTTGAGGTATCAATATATGAGGACCTTGTTCTATATTTTTGCGGATGCAGAGAGGGCTTATATTATGATATTGATTTTGAGTTAGTTTTATTACTAAAGAGTCCTAAATACAACTTATAACATAATCTCTATATCATTTATATAATTCTCGTGTCACAATGTTAGCTAACATCATCATAACCTCCGAAACGGTTAAGCCGATTTTCATGAACTTTTGTGTGCCAATTGGGTCTGAGAATCGGCAAACATCTATTTTCATATAGATATTTCCTCGGAATCGAAACTTACGCCGGTGAATCCGCGGAGCGCAACTAGTATCGAAAAAAAACGGTGTCTAACTAAATTTCGACTTGAACGGCCTTGTATACAGACACTTACTACGCAGGACATATTAATTATAGTGCACACGTATGTGCGCAAACTAACAGTGCGATAGTACTCACTTTTCACTATATAAGAATAAGGTAGGCGTATCAAAAACTAATTTAATGATCCAAAGAGGGTAGACATAATATTATTTGTTACTCGAGTAGTAAGATATATATTTAAGTGTCTATGACTTTAATGGAATTATGTCGTTTCTTTGAATATAATTATAGCGATGGCGATGTCAATAAAATAAGAAATCAACTCAAAAATTGACAGCCATCAAAGTATTTACGTTATTGATCAATTAAACCCATTCTACATCCAGCCCAGCCTTGATTGTGCACAGTTATGAAACTAAACCGTTCCAACTAAAATATTGACAAATTATTTTATTACTTGCATACATTTAATCAATTTATTGGCTTCCGTAATGAGTAATAAAAACTCAAAATCATTCGCCTTTAGCGCTGGGAATCGGATGCGAGTATCCGGATCTGTCGAAGTCGTTTTTTTATCCGTACCATTACGGGTTAATTAGAAGAAGATAGACACATTTCTTAACTTCCGATTTCGACAGCACTAATATATTATCCACGATGCGTCCACTATCACTAATATCGGTTCTACATCACGCTTGACCCCCTGACCCTAGATTTCGGCTACCGTGAGCACGATTTTTTTCTAATCAAACAAATGTGTGCCATATTCGTATGTGATAAGGTGGCATCTCGCTAGCACCTCGTGAAAGTGGCGGCTCGTTTGATTCATACGATATCAATCCCAGATTAATATATTAAGTGGCTTATAAATGCGTTTATAAATAAACAAATATACAACGGTTTTACATCTATTTAGATGTAAATTTTCGTGTGGATGATATAAATATGTAAATACAGCGCCACGTGGTTTATTGCTCTTTTTTGGGTCTCATTAGTTTTTCACACCATAAATTTTGATTCACTTTATTGATGGTGCGATCAATATAAATCGTTTATTAATAATCCAAATTTGTCTTATATAAGAAACTTGTTGCATAATCTGAGCTTTTGAACATATTTACCTATGACTTGTGTGGCTTTTTATGATTAAATATACATAACTATTGTGATAGAGACAATAGCTTTTTTCAAGTAGTTCAAATTTTTACGTTATCGGGATTGTGATTATTAAATCTTTATTATAAATTGGCCTTAATTGATAATATATATTATGTTATACTAGCAGCGCCTAGCGGTTACACTCGCATAACCTTCGCTGCTTTTGATCAATACGTGATGGCATATAGCTTCAATTTTCTGCAAATGGGCTATCTAATACTGAAAGAATTTTTAAAATCAGATCAGTATTTTCTGAGATAAAAGCGTTTTAACATATAAAAACTTCAGACACATAATAGGTACGTCTATGTATATCTACTAACAAAATGATTCAATCAATAACTATTTTTGGATGTGTAATGGCATGAATTAAGATATTCCCAGACGAAAAAATAATGTATTCAGATGTACAGATGGTAAATACGTATAAATTTATACCGCGGAAGATAAAATCAGCGCGGTCATACCTGCCAAAAGGCACGAGAAGCGCAGATAAGACGTGATTATTTTAAGATAATCATTAATTAACATAAATTAATTAATTTACTTTGTACATTACTTTATTTGCGTCATCTGTGTTATTTTTTACAGCAGTATAATTTTACCAAATATAGCTTCTGTTTTTATGTAGGTACTTTACAATATTGAAGTTGGTTAATTATACAGTTCTTGTTGGATTTTGTAGCAACATTACATTAAAAAATATAAGTAACTAACAACAATATGTTTATAATCTGTATAAAATCTACTTTATAGGCAACTATTGTGGGTGGTGGTGTGTCCTAAAAATTCTCAAGCTGCGCGTTTGCCCCCTTACTATAAAAAACCCTTAGCGCCTGCTGGTACTATGTGATAGATAATACTTGTTCGAGACCTTTGCGTTTGTTACACATTTTGTAGTTACTTTACGGGTTTAACACAATAAAATATTTATTAAAGGACCTATTTGATAGTGTTAAGACCCGTAAATTAACTACAAAACGAGATGTATTTCCCAGGTCGCGTTGATAAGAGCTACCTCTTAAAATATCACATGTTGACAAATATATAATTTTAGGACACAACAGCCTTCATAACGCTTTTGAATGCCTGTTTAAGGCCCACGAATTATTTTCCTCCAAATGTGCGAAATGTCAGCAAAGATGGCTTCTGGGCAAATGTCAGTACGCAGATTTAACCGCTATACGTATGGATACAGTCAATTTGCGAGGATTGAATTACGAAATTTGCGTAATAAAAAACATGATTTTTAAGTAGGTCTATATATAAAATACTGTCGGCTTGGATGTATGTAGCTGGTGATCGAATGCGAATAAATTTAATTTAAAGCCAAAGACTAAGACTATTGTTGTGAGGATGATGATGATTATGTAGTACCTATATCATGTTAATGCTACTTTGCCACCGAATCAAACTGGCACGATCGAGGAGGAGAGAAAAGGAACTTTCGTGTCCTACATAATACTGACTTGAAAGAATTGCTTTGGTGTTACGTTTTGAACTATTTCCGAGAGAGGCACAAAAGAGGACACTTTTTTATAGTATAGGGGGCCATTTTCATGACTACCGTCGCCCGTAGACATCCGCACAGAGGCAATAATACGTTGGCCATGGAATGGAACAAAGAAGTTTCTAGATGTTTATAGGCATCCATTCTCTCTCCAATCGCTCCTTTAATATAACGGAACCCCAAAAATCGCGCAACATTTTTTTCGGTCCCGCGTTAATTGCAAAAAAAATAACTCCAACTCTCTCTTCCTTATCAGCCGCTTTATCGCTACATTATACAATTTAAATTTCAACTTCTCGAGTTTCTTTCGCGAGTTAATGAGAGGGGCGAATTGGAGCATCCTGCGAATTTCGGACCAGTTTGGAGATGAGCCGCTCGGGAACGTACCAGTTTTGGCTCAATTACGCCTTTACTTTTGGCGTTAATTGTGTAATACTTTTATACTTTAGTTAGATGCCATTTGCAGGACGACTGGATACGTACGATTACTCGCTTCGATATTGCGATTGTTATGCAGTAGCGAGTTTTTGAGAGTAGACGGTGGCCCGTGGAGCCGCAGGTTAAAAAAAGTAGTAAACAAATCTGTACATACAGAAGTTGAGACGTATAGCAACAAAATGGCTACATATTTTTCTTTTGTCACTTATACTATAAAAAAACCGGCAATAATCTTGTATTTTAAATTGAACAGTGACTGAAATGCAAAGTAAAAAAAATTATAATATGCGCTCTCTTTACACTTTGGTTATATATTAGAGTAGTCGATAAAAACATTGTGATAAAAAATATCTTAAATTTTCACCATATTATTCTTAGTATCTATCTACAGGAATAAAACATAACCGTAAGCTAGACTTCGGCGAAAATTACCCTAGCATGTGCCTATATCCTAAACATCAAAAATGTCTTTCTTCCGCAAAAATTTTTAATTTACGTTGAATTCCACGTTTAGGTCAATTTACTTCATGAAACAGTTCCCATGTCTAGTCGCCGTTCTCGGTAGTATTAACTAAGCAGCAGCTTCAGTTTTAAACGGTATTCTCGTAATGGTCCTAACATAAACATTTTATTGTACGATATAAAGAGGTTCTTCGAATTCGGTCTGTCTCACCGTCATCGCATTGCATTTAGTAAGAAGGCACACCGCACGAAACTCTTCAGAAGTAAAACCTAGGCTTTAGTGGCATTTGTTTTGTAAGTAACATGCTACTCCAGTGATGCACAAGATATGGTAACTTAATCTTTTTAGCCAAGTGCCACCTGTCTTTATGCGTTAATTCAATTTCCTTATTTGTTTTAATTGAGTTTCTCAGAAGCTGAGATCATTTTCCTTTTTCTTTCTTACTTGAGACTTATCTTGATGATCTTCTTTAATTGTTTTTCATAATGCCGTTACAATTGAATAAGACGATTTTTTCATAATATGGGAGCAAAAGAGCAGTTGTGGACTTTGATGACTACCGACGCCCATAACCTCTCCTTCCTCCTTGGAATGGGCCACTGGAAACTCATTAACCGCACGAAATACAATACAAATTAGTTGCAGTCTCGTGTGCGAAATGTATCTCGGTCGTGCGGGCCAGATTCTGTGCAATACAGCCATGTCACCTTCTATATACATTTTTTTATAATATTGGTGAACAAACGAGCAGTCGGATATATTGTAATGTCATAGATATCCTGAGGAAGTCTGATGACGTCGGTAGTCATGAAAATGGCTCCGACTGCTCGTTGCCCATGCACCATTTTAAAAATTCCGTAAACAGTAAGGATCCTGATTCGTATATCTTCTTAAACACAAACCGATATTATTGTACTTTTGGCTATCTCGAACCATCCCAATAAATAAGTCGTTATTCAGATGAAGCCGACGATAGGGCGAGTTCATCATTAATTGGACGAAATACAGCTGGTGAAATAGGGTTGTCAAGTAGTAGATGACCAAGAGATTTGTTGACATATTTTGGTATTTTTATTAGTAAAATTATCTAATAATTAATCTACAAGCTTCTTTCTCTTTTCTATGTTTATTCTATAATTTATACACACTAATTTTCATTATAAATAAAAATTCATTATAAACTTACTGTATAGAAATACTGCTACAAAGGTACATTTCCATCATTTTGAATTTTCTTCCAGTAGTCCTACTACAGAAAAATCTGAACGTCATTACCAAAATTAGTGTTTTTTTTTGTAAAAAAATAAATTTTACGTTAAAACTATTTAGACTTTCCATTTTGTTGAATATGATGAGATAAAAAAATAAACAAACTAGCTACAAATTACCCTTAATTCCGACTTCCAATGTTCTGAAGTAAGGATTAAAATTTTGAGTTCCCAAAGCACTAGACTTCAGAGCATGCCGAAGAAATATACTTAAATATTATGTTTACTCTAAAATCTCAAATACTTACTTATTTACCGACGTCGAGCGATAGTAAGTTAGCGATTATCTCGGAAAATGCTAAAAATATTTAAAAATTAAAAATATTTATACTTTACTTATTTCGGCAAATATATCACTTCAAACTTAAATCTTTTTTTCTATGACTGCAGTATCCCAACAGTAGCATCTTATTTTTAATACCTAGCAGATTTAGATTTTATTATCTGGCAACCCTAGGTAAAGTGCAAGGACGACATTACTGCACTCAGCAGTAAGGTCGGGTGTGTTGTGTAAACACCGCCACCGTAAACCGCGGTTTTTATCGTCGCACTCGCACTTTTTGCGGTTTTTCGCGATATTTCAACGGCGACATGAAATGGCATAACGCTATCTCGCATCTCTCTTAAATGTTAACGGAAAATTGTTAAAAAAACGTGTGGATTTCGGAAGTTCGCACGAATGTTACTAATGTTGTAAATGGTGGTGGTAATTGTAAGACAATACGCCTTACAATGCATGCATGTAAAGACCATGCCATGCATGCATGTAAAGACTGAAGAGGTACCTCTTGCTTAACACGATACCGGCGTGAAGTGACAGCTGTGCTGTCGCGTTTCGTGCGGTGTGCAAGTAGTGGCCCATGGAAGGGAGAGAAGGAGGAGGGAGAGGAGGGCAACGCATCTGCAAATATGTATGGCGTCGATAGGCATAAAATTGGCTCCGACTGCTCTTTTGCCCTCTTATACTATGAAAAATGTTAAAAATACAATGTCGCGATTTGCTCTGTTAATATTTTTAACTTTTTGTAAAGACGTTATAAAGAGAAAATTATGGACACACATTTTAGTCTTTTCTCGCTAAAATGTTTCCATAAAAAAGTATTTTTTTTATTTCTTACGAAATAATTAAGTTTTTTAACGATTATACCAACGGAACACCATTTTAACAATTATACCAGAATTTCTGACAATGAAAGTTTAACTATTCTGACCATTTCTTAAAATGTTTGCTGGAGAATAAATTGTAAAAAACCGCAATAAAATCTGTGAAATTAGTTTTATTACAATGAATTCCGTTTTCGTAAAAACTCTTTCACTTGGAAGAAAAATGTCAAAAACCGGTTAGTGATTTGGCAGTTAGTATTTCATAGGCCTAATTCTACAATGCCTTATAATACTACTGTTATGTACATTATATGTATAGGTATTATAATTATTAGATAAATATTGAATTACAAGAAAATACTCAATAAAGTTTGAATATTATTTCACCTAAGATCGAACATGAATTAGAAAAGTAAGTACATAAAAACAAAAATCAAATTGCCTATTTGAAAAATTCCAACGACTTCTCAATAAAAAAATATGATGAAACACACACACACACAACAAACAAGATTTGATAAAATTGTAATTTATATAATATATATATAACCCAGGGATATAAATATATAGTTTACTATATGTATAGTTCATACATGAACTCGAAAAACGGAAAATAAGGTACTTTAACTGGTTATTTTTAAATACAGAAAATAATGTAGGTACTTCAATATTTATTTTTAAAAACAGAAAATAATATGGGTACTTTCATTAGCTATTTTTGAAAACAGAAA
This sequence comes from Calycopis cecrops, assembly GCA_001625245.1. Lineage (NCBI taxonomy): Eukaryota > Metazoa > Arthropoda > Insecta > Lepidoptera > Lycaenidae > Calycopis > Calycopis cecrops. The sequence goes on from LUGF01039609.1 coordinate 514,252, forward strand.
AAGATACCTACCTTAATTAGTTATTTTCTAAAACAGAAAATAAGGTAAATAAGTTATTTTTTTAAATAAAAAAACAATTATTTTATCGCACTTTTTGTAAATTGTTTATCTGAAATGTGCAAATAAATTAATTCTTTCTTTCTTTCACCTCATCATAAACAATATACTATTTTTATCACTATCTTTCACCGTTTAAAAATTATATTAAATCTTACACCACGTGGCCCCTACATAAATCACTAGAAGAAAATTATTCATGCGCATAATAAAGAGGTGTACTGTACATCGTGATGGCCGCTTGCATTTCTTCAGTTAGTTATCGAACTACAATTTCATCGTTAGCGAACACAGGCCGTATTAATCGGCGTAAAATATAGCTGTCTTTGGCTACCGCATAATGGGGAACCACTGTTACTCCAATATCTTTGTCAAATTAACTGGTTCTAACAGTGTGCCTGTATTTATGGCCTAACGTTCTAGAAGCTGCGGATAATTGGTACTAAGAGGCAATGATCATTGTTTATTAGATTAGTTTTGCGTTTATGTAGTAGTCAAGAACCCTTTTTATAGTATAGCGGTAAAAACTACCAACCAGAGCCATTTTCATGTCTACCGATGCCCGTAGACATAGAGGCTATATAGGTACATGGATTCGCTGCACTCCCTATATCCTTAACCATTTGATTCATGATATCAAGTTGCAAGTATTAAAATTCTCAATATTTCAATATTTATTCATACGATAATCACTCAAAAGAGCAAATATTCAATACTAGCTGACCCGACAGACTTTCTTCTATCATAATTGCAGAATTTGTTGCTGAGCAACGTGTAACGTTCAGTTACAGAACTGTCAATACCCATTTTATCGATATAATATCACGTTTTAATATTTCAAAAATCAAAAAAAAAAAATCAAAATATTTTTATTCAAAATAGAATTTAAAAAATTGCTTTTTGAACGTCTAAAAAATTCTACCACCTATCACCATCTATTTATTATCCTACTCCCGATAAATACAAATCAAACACAAGAAGCCTAAATAAATTATTCAGCCGTTACTGAGTTATAAGTGGTGAAGTTAACACGACTATATAAAGATTATAACAAATATCTTACTAATATTATAAATGCGAAAGTTTGTATGTTTGTTTGTTACTATTTCACGCAAAAACTGCTGAACCGATTTTCATGAAAGTTGGCACTCACATAGAGGGTAAGTTGGATTAACACATAGGATTGTTTTTAAGATGTTCCTATGGCATCGCATGGAATGATTTTATATTTTCCACGGGTTCGAAATTTTCGCGGGTGAAACCGCGGGGCGCAGCTAGTTTAAATATAAGTGTAACATATGACATTAGTATTACCTTGGAAATATAGTATCGGCTATAGGCGTTGCCCGATGCGGCTCGGCGATGTTCAGCCATTTGCATCTATTATACATAACTTAAATGACTATGTACGTTGTTTATATGCTAATGTCGTAGATGGAATTTGCAGCACCTAGTCACGCCCACATATTATCATCAGTAGTGTTCCAGGTGACAACTGCTCAATCTATACAATAATAATAATAATACTATATAAAAAAACTCAAAGGTGACATAGTCATCTATCAACGTACAGCCCAAACCACTGGACGGATCGGGCTAAAATTTTGTATGCAGGTAGATGTTATGACGTAGGCATCCGCTAAGAAAGGATTTTCAGAAATTCAACCCCAAGGGGGTGAAATAGGTTTTGAAGTTTATATGGATTTCTTAGAAATTAAACGCGGGTGAAACCGCGGGGCACACCTAGTAATATTATTATACTTATTAGTAAACAACAGTACCATACTGCTTGGCAGCCGTATTAGGCCAGCACGGGGTGAAGCCTCTCACTTACATGAGACCGGCGTAATGTGACAGCGATACTGTCACGTTTCGTTCGGTGTGTGAGTTTCCGATGGTCCATTAAGGAGGAAGGAGGTGAAGGAGGACAACGCATTTGCCTAGTCCTAGTT
>LUGF01039609.1:546815-576286 GCA_001625245.1 Calycopis cecrops
TATGCATATAAACTTAAATAAAAACAATTACTTTAGTAGATTTTTATTAAACAAAAGAAAACAAGGAGTTAGGTACACTTATTACTTAATGAAATTATAATAAAATAAATTAATTAATTAAATGTAATAAATTATATCAAGTAAGTAATAAGAATTACAAATATATTATTTCAAACAAATTTATCTTATAGATTTTATTATGGAATCTACAGTGTACTATTGTCACATCCAATAAATAACTCCATTTGAGGAAATTCAGTATGAGCAGTCTTCAATAATGAAATTAAAAAACATGACAAAATACAAATAATTATAGTTAATAATGCTTATTTTCTTAGCAGATGTACTTGTGAAGAGTTACCTCTAAGGTTGTTGTTAATTGAATGTGGTAAGGCGTTAGCAATGTACCATACAGATTGCTATCACCTTCTTCGTGTACTTAATAGTGTTATTATTGTGTGATGTAATATAATATTTATAAAGCATAAGTATACATAGATCTGTATGCTTAGATTTTGTTTATAAATAATGTTTTTCTTTATTTTATGTCTTCTAATTTATATAATACTTATAGGTGTATTATTTGTAATTACATGTATTGAGTTTTGATATTTACATACTTAATTATATGTATTGAGGTAATATAATATAGTTATAAATTAATAAACAATTGTTTTTGTTTGTATTCTTCTTTATTTTTTATTAACCTAAAATCTTCCTTTTTAAAATGACAGATACATTGTATACATCCCCATTTCAATTTTCAGCGTAGGCATTCATAATAATTGATATTTGTCTAAAATTTGCCTCACTTTTATACTATTTACTGTAACTACGCTATTAACATTGCTCTTCTTGTCCTGTAAATAAATATATTGTTGTATGTTATGTAAGTATAAAATACATTTCATAACTAGCAGTTAGGTTACAGAAGTATGACAATAAGTCTCCCTTTTTACTAATTAAACTACAATCAGTAACAAATTTAAACATTCTTTTTCATACATGAAACATTAAATATGTTGTATTACTTTATTAAAACCTAAATAAACTTTCTTCGTAGACACTAGACACTATTGAACATTGTAGATCACACAGGTATCTAGACAGTTTTATTTTTATATACTTATTAAAAGCTACTTTTATTCACAAAAACTTTTTATTATGACTGTTTATTGTGTTCTGTTTATTGTACGCTTTTTCTTTAAGCGCGATAGATGTAAATTTAAATAATAAATAACTATAAAGTTACTAAATATTGTTAACTTTTCTTTTATAATCTAGGATAATAAGTAATAACAGAAATAGGGTATTTATTTATTAGCATACTTCGGCATTGTGGACTTTTCCCGCCGATTTATCTGTTTGTGTTATTGTTCAAAGATTTATTAAAGAAAAATTGCGCATAGGTATTATTTGCACTGTGCGTTAAGCATTTCTAAAATAATTAAACATTCAAACATTTACTTTATCGACCACGATAAATATCAATATATAAATAGGTACCAATCACACAAAAACTGTCAAGTTTAATAACCTGTTTTCTTCATCTTAGTTATCGGAACGTACTTTGGTAATTGGTTCCATGCTTGTATGCATTTTAATAGTTCTTTAATATGTCGAATGAAAAAATTATCTTAGTTATTACTATTTTAATTTGTAATTAAAAATATTAAATTTCTAAAACTTGAGACTGAGGTCTGAGAGTCGAGACTCGAGATGGGCAAGGTATTCCGTATTTGTATTTGTAATTTGACATTTGTCACTTTCAACCAACTTGTTCATTCTTCAGTTCGTTCATGACTCTTTTTTTTACTTTTAAAACATGTGTGTTGCCATAATGCACGCGTTTAATCCGCTGTAAGGAATGTATAGCTATATCTACGTTATTCTATGTTTATTAATAACATTTTATTATCGAAGATATTACTCGCTTGTTCTATGAATAACTGTTCATAGTGTAACATTGGAAAATCCTTAGAATAAGCGATTTTTATTAATAAGGCTGTTTGTGTGTGCTAAATTTCATGAAAATCGGTTTAGCAGTTTTTGCGTGAAAGAGTAACAAACAAACAAACATACAAACTTTCGCATTTATAATATTATTAGGATTTGCTAAAAATCAGAGTAAAATTACGTTAATCATAATATAGGTGACGTGTTTTAGGAATATTCTGCGAATACTGGAACTCTACATCGTAGGTGAATAAATATACGCTCAATAAACTGTCACATATTTACGGTGTGAAGTTCGAGGAATCAGAGATTAGGTGTCCGTACTGAGATTATAGCTTTATATCGGCGCTATCTATTTCCGCAAAATACGATAGTACCTATTATACGGTGTCTTACTAATCGTATATTAATATTAGCTTTACATAACTTAAAATATTATTAGCTAGTTGTGCCCCACAGGTTTAATTGCATAATCACAAAAAAATCAATCATTTTTAGGGTTCAGTATCTCAAAGAGAAAAAACGGAACCCTTATAGGATCGCTTTGTTGTCCGTCTGTCTATACGTCTGTCAAGACGTTTTTGTCTAAAACGCGTGAAGGGATTAAGCTGAAAACTTTGTCAAATACGAAGGTCAATTACGTCTTGATACCTTGAATAAATCACACTTCTAAGTTAACGCAATAAAAAGTTATAGCCATTTATGCACCTAACAAAACCTATAGGGTATTTCCTGTTGAGCTAGAATTCTGAAATTTGGCAAGAAGTAAGACCTTACAGTATACATATAGGAATAAATCTAAAAATTAGTAAATAAAATTTATATCACTGGAAAATCATTACCAACTTATGCATGTAGTTCGTTTCATACTAAATGTATGCAAGCACCCGCATATATAAGTTTGTCAACTTGTCGCAGGGAAGTGTAATTTTCTCAAGGTCTATTACTTTTGCTCATACCTCCCGTTCCTACGGAACCCTCGGTGTGCGAGTCCGACTCGCACTTAGCCTGGTTTTTTATTTTGATAGAATGCTAATATTAAGTATCAAATTTAAACCTAATTTTCGCGTTAAAGAGCAACCAAAAAAATATACATAAGTAAGTAAAAAGTAATATTTACAAGATACATAGGTATATCAATTCATTTGTGGATTTAAAGTTAATTCTAAATGTAGTCTAAATTTAAAAAATCTTTAATATCCTGTTCTGTTCGTGTATGATCACTCTGATAGATTATAATAATATAATATGACTAACTCAAACTAACTCTTCTGGCTCAGTGACCCGAAGTGAGTCTTGGCCTCCGAAACCAGAGTTATTTAGTATAATATGACAGGAGGATTTTATATTATATAAGACTAAATAAAATAAATAAAATAAAAAACACTTTATTTTGTACCACATAACATTAAAAAAAAACATACAATTTGGTAGATAAAGGTACAAAAAGGCGGTCTTACCGCTTCCAGCGGTCTCTTCCAGACAACCAATATTTTTAAAGGAATCGACATTATATAAAGTAGGTAATTGGCACAAACACGAATAAAATGAAAAATTTTAAACATTTTAATTATTTTTATAATAAAATAAACATAGTAAAAATGTATATATAAAAATAATAATAATAATACTATCAATAATAATATATATACATAATGATATATACACATATACATATATAATGATATATACACATACATATATACATAATATATACATACATACATACATACATACATACATGTTAATCAATGATACGAGCAAGAATGTCCTATAAGGTGGTAAAAGAAAGATAGTGCTCCTTGAGGCGCTTTTTAAAGGTCGCAATTGTCTGCGACTTCTGCACGGACTCAGGCAAAGCATTCCACAATCGGATAGCGGACACGGTATATGAGTTGTCAAGGAAAGACGTTTTGTGCACAGGAAAGGAGAAAGTTAATTTATTAGAAGAACGTAGGGTAGAAGAATGGTCACTGAGAAAGGTAAATTGATTTTTTAAATAGGAGGGAGTTGAAGGGTTAAATAGGATGTTGAACAGCAGGTGAAGTATGTGACAGTTCCGACGCATAAGACTAGATACGATTCAAAAAACTTGATGCGTTCTAGTGTCGCTGGTAATTCAAGAACCTAACCTTGGCAAGCTTTGTACGACACAGCCAAAAAAAACCACGACACAATAATGAAAATGTCAAAATAATCAAAACGGTGAGCGAAAACGTGAGAGTAAATATTGAAAGATTGGATCTAAAGCAGGTGGAGTGAAGACGGAACAAATCAGCTGTTGCAATAACGACCCGGTGCCCGCGCACGCGCAGCGAGCATCAATTACCGGGTCGTGAGCTCCCGCACGGGCATGGATACGGCGCCCGTCACGCCGCGTCACGCCGTCACGGCCAGATTAAACAAAAGGTTAACGCGTCATAAGTGTAGCTTTATCAATAAAATGGCTTTTCACCGCTACCTCGTTCGAGACTGTGGACTAGATATGCCCGCGATGCCGCCGGTTTGGAGTTTAATTTACCTTTTACTATCGAAAGTATACGTTACAAATTTCCTAAAAATGGCTAGTTTTCATAAAAAAAGACATCTTTTATTAAAACTTCAAAATCCATCTACATTTTTCTAGATTCTAGTGTCAGCAGTTGAGGCTCTGTCTTGTCTGTCAGTCAGTCCCTCTCAATTGTTTTAAATGAATTTAATTGTTTCTCTGGAACCTTCATATGGCGCACTAAGACTTAAACATCTCTTCAAAATTTGAAATGAAACATGAAGGTTGGCCAACAAATTTGTCAAACAAATTTAATTGATAGCTCTTAAATCTCTATTGGTACCGTGAATAACGATAGCAAAATATTTCATGGTAAGTAAGTAATAATATCATAAACACTAATAAATTTTGTAAACTTTCAAACCACTCTTAACATCTCAAATGCATTAGCGAAATTGCTATAAAATAATTCCCCAATTTTATTTAAAACGATCGAAAACGCTGCTACTATAAACGCGGACAATTTCTTAGCCGCACTCCGCTCGGTCGTGACTCGGTAATGTGCGAAGTGGCGCGCGTCCACCGACATGTCTCGTCACGAGGACGAAGAGCTGAAACTAGAGTAGAGAAATGTACAATGTTGCTACTTATTCTTTATCTCATATATTTTTTTTGTATTACAAGGAGGCAAAAGTCGTAGCCATTTTCATGACTACCTACACCCATAGACACCATAGCCTCAACCTCCTACCTTAATGGGCCACTGGCTACTTACACAACACACGGAACGTGACAGCACAGATGTCACTTTACGCCGAGCGTTTTAGCGAGAGGTAACCCCGGTCGTGCTGGCCCAATTCGGCGGCATGCATGCATGTAGTATGACTTACTCATTCTTAATTGTCAAAGTTATATTTCTCTATACGTTTTATCATATCCTACTTAATATCATAAATGCGAAAGTTTGTAAGTTTGTTTGTTTGTTACTTCTTCACGCAAAAACTGCTAAACCGATTTTCATGAAATTTGGCACACACATAGAGAATAACTTGGATTAACACATATATATATAGTTATTATCCCGAAAAAATGTTCGTATGGGATGCCATGGGATGAATTTCTATTTCCGACGGGATCAAAATTTACGCGGGTGAAACCGCGGGGCGCAGCTAGTAAGTAGGTATATATATATGGAGAACTCTACATTCCGCAAAAACAAACCCTGCTTGTGAAATTTTTTGACAAGGCTTGAAGTTGTGGGATGTGGAGTCCCGCACATCCGCCATTGCCAACCGGCCATCGCTTTTACCGTAGCGTCCTATTTACGCTTTCCTAACAATAGCCTTGGTCACGCAGCGCATAGGCGCCGATTGATTCGCTTTCGCTTCCTCAGTGTCGGATGACGACACTCGCCCTTTTAATTCCAGTTGACACAAGGCAGATTACGAATCACTTTTCACATTATGATTCACAGTTCCTTTGAAATCCACGTGGGTTTTTGTTTTTATTTATGTAAAGCGTGTTAAGAGCTGTGAGGAATTTATAACTTATTAAGATGTGGCGCTTATATAAAACTTTCTGGTACGGCAATGTGAGTGTTGGTACGTAATATTATTACGCACACAAGCTTATAAATAAAAAATAGGTATTGATGTAAATGTCAAAGAATTAAAGATAAAGGCTGATGATTAGTATGTTTCAAATTTAAAGAATGGACATCATTATTATCGTCTCATTGTAGGAGAGTTTCTTCTTCAATATCAAGCAAGGGTTAACCAACACTTATAATATAAAAGTCTGACTATACTGAGTGACTCACTGACAATGCGTAGTCAAAACAACAGCACGCAATGCAAGAAACTAAGAAATTTGTGATGCCAACGCGGGTCGATATTAATTTATTTTTAATTTAAAATACAGGTACCTATCTGTTTTTGGTATATTAAATTCTTTTATTTTATGTTATCAAATACATGATGTAACGAAGCATAGTAAAGATGATGCTTTTGTTGAGTTTTTTTTTTCCTGTTTTGTCAAGATGCGTAACCTTGAAGAGCCACTGCTAAACATTACTTCTAACATTATATCCATAGTTGGCAAGATTCCTAACTATAAGCTTCTCAATTTTAAGCTCGTGGCCAGATAATGAAAGTTTACTTTATATTTCAAATTGACGACAAGAGTTTTACAATTTTAAACACGTTTTCACTTACCGATCATGTCATTACGTTTTAAGTGACTGTATAATTTTTATAGTTTCATTTCGGCGGAGAAATCCGTTTACTTGATAATAATAACGAGCACGTATCGATATAAGAGGTATTGGGTTGTAAAAAATGTCATTAATTGTAACAATATAAGATCTCCTTGCTCTCGATGGTAAAATCACTTTCGAATTTTAATGGTTATTTCATTAAACTCTTCCATCCAAATTAAATTTAAAGAGATGATGATGGAAGAGTTTAACAAAATAACCATTAACGTTCGATAGTGATTTTATTATCGAGAGCTTTATCTTTTAGAAAAAAGATATATTTTAAGTAAAATTGGCTTGACAAGCAGGTATGGATATGAAAGTAATAAAAAAGGACATTTTGTAGAGTCATCTTTTTATCGTTATAAAGAAGTCAACCGACGAGTCGCTTTGCCAAATGGTAATACCAAGAGATACCAGAGATACCAAGAGAGAGAGAGAGAGAGTACCAAGAGATTATCCATGGGATACATTGCCTCCTTAATCAAGTCTCCGTAGGGATATCTAAAATAGGATGCAACATGACTATACATAGATATGTGATAATGATGTCTACATGGAAAGCTATCAAAAGCTGAGGAACAATATTTAAATTGAGTAATAAACATCAAGTGTTGATTACAGTGATGTTGCGTCTCGTCGGTTTATTTGTTTATTTGTCAAAACGTATAATTTTCCGCGTGGCTTCTCTCGCACTCGCAAACAATCGGAATGTACGTGACCGCCGGCCGCCTTGCGTTAGTTATTACCAAATACAAACTAATTCAATTAAAATTAAGTAAGTTTTGAGATTGCCTACAAAAACTTTATGGTTTTGTAAAATAAATTGCCAATACACTTCGTCTTTGTTTTATTTCGTAATCAGATAAATATTTCCATTTCATTTTTTCCAGTTAGCTCACAGTAAGATTTAACAATTTATTATTATTTATGATTGCCTAAAATTTAGTTTTCCTGAAAACAAATTTAATAGTGTTTATTCGTTTTACACCAGAGGGGTCGGCTAGAAATGACCTGCGATTTTACTATTTCTTTTTTTTATTACATTATATTGAATATTAATATTTATATTTAATATTATTGCGTATTATATAAGCCAAAGTCCAAAAACTGTAATTACAGGCGAACTACATTCACTCTCGATTCCCGCAATTCATTCGAATCAACTTTTAGGAAAAATTACAAATCATAATAGAACTCCGAAGTGAACTTCACAGTCACTACAACGAGGATATATTAATTTTATTTTAAATTTGCGTCACCGTGAAAGTAAGTCAGAATAGTTGACATCTTTTTTGATAATAAACAGCGGCGTGTAGAGCGTGTACAGTTTTTTATGGTGCGAAAATGTCCCGGCTCTACGTGCAGCGAGCTTTAGTCGCTTCTCGGAAACGTGTGCGTGAGAAACACATGTCGACGTAATTCGGACGTTATAAAGCGGCGGCCTAGCGATGATACTTAAATACTATTATATCTGTTTATTTTTACCGGTTAAGTGGGACTCGTATTGCCCAAAATGTTTTTAAATACACTCTAAACTAGCAACGGTGTTCCCTCTCCTTATCTTAAAGATAAATTAAAATGAAAATAAAGTAGTAAGTAGTTAGTAGGAAGTAGTAGTACATTACAGTGATATAAACAGTTTAAATTCATACATCATCATCATCATCAGCCCAGGGGACGTCCACAGCTGTACATAGGCCTCCTCCATAGAGCGCCAAAGATATATGCCATATGACAACATATAAGTAATATATACAAGGTTGATAAAAACAAGAGGTATAAAATGAAACCACATATTTAGTGTATCATTTCCAGGAAACACTAAAAAAATCAGATCAGTTGGAGCAATAGTTTAGCAACAGCAATTTTTTAAGGTTTTCCTCACTGCAGAATGTATCATCAGCTGATCAAGCGCCCGACCGCCCTTAGTCCACCGGGGTCATTCACCCCCTGCGATGCATAGTCGCCCGGAACAAAGCATAATTACACTTTTCCTCTATTTGACTTGTTTGAAAAAGTATTTTCGTTTATTTACCGTAAACTTTTTTTAATGATTTGGGATTATCTGTAGACACTAATAGTATGTGTCGTTTAATTTAATGCCTCTTGCTTTTATCAACCTTGTATAAGTATGATAATAAAATCACTATACCTAATCAAGGATTTATTCCTAGATTCTCTATCTAACGATCTAACGTAGGATATTGTCCAAAAGGAATTGTATACAAAAGACATCAACGCTGCCGTTGATGTCTTTGCATAACAAATGTGAAGTGATTGGTGTGTCGTGAATAAAAGTAGCCTTTATACAGTTCTAGACTAGAATATGCTATTGCTAGCTGCGCTCCGCGGTTTCACCCGCGTAAGTTCTGATCCCATGGAAATATCGAGATGAAAAATAGATATTGGCCGATTCTCAAACCTATCCGATATGCATACAAAATTTCATGAGAATCGATCGAGCCGTATCGAAGGAGTATGGTATTAGTATCGTTACTAATATTTATTAGTAATTATTAGTAATACGATACCTAGGACTAATCCTTAAGTGGTAAGTCAAATTCGCGAAATGTGTGGTATAATATTGCGACACGAGAAATTTATATATATAGAGATAAATTAAAGTAAGTTTAAAATTACAACTCTGTTATATTATATAATAACGAAGTATTAAAAATTACAAAATATGAAGTACAGATCACAACTTTGATACCCTAAGGTTGTTAAAAATAAACATTTAAAAATTACTACTAAACTAAGTCACTCGTTACATACATTATATAAGTTGTCGATACATTTTACTTCGTCACGTATCAGATCAGTATCTTCAATAAACATCGCAATGACGTACCGACGTAAGAACGTATAAAAGGGGCCGGCTACTTTTCCTTCGATCGAGTTTTCTCAACTAGTTCCACTTAGCGGAAACTGTCGTTTTCAATGATGATTCCTCTTATCAAATTACAGCCTCGGACAGTGAAAATTTTCCCACATTTTCTCGGGCATCGGCTCTGATTATATGTATCAGTTTGAAATTGTGGTGCGTCGCTCGAGGCTTCTAATACCCAGTTATTTAAGTTTTCTCTGGACGTTACGCACCATTGCTTATAGTATGCAAGTATACAGGTTATTAACTTAAAGAAAGTGTGTTTAATCGACAAACACCGTAGCACTATATTTAACATAATTTAACTTGTATCATCTTTCATATTAAGCACATAGAGACAAATGTAGAGTCGTCGCTTAGATAGTTAACGCTGATAACAGCGCGCTTCTTTTGAGTTAAATTTATAGTTCGTTTTGTAGATTACATCTTAACAGGTGATCATCGTTTAATGGAAGGTTCTCGGTTCTGGTTATTAAATTAATTAAGTCTTCAAGCTAGATAAAGGTCTTCGTTGTGTTTCTTTGTGTAAATTAAGTTTAGAGTATAAATATTAACATGGATGAGACCCAAAATTATTGCTTTTAATGATTTTGCAAACATGAAACTTTGTTGAGCATACGGCTATATTTTATGCCCAAAAAAGGCTTCGTTGATCAGTTAGTGTCATTTTCATTCGTCATAATAACCCGATGAATATCAAATGACCATTAATAGTCCTTATATTGTATAGAATTCATTTGAGAAATATAAGCTTCGACTTTTATTCATACGTATATAATCATAGTCAATTTATTATTTAAAAGTTCCACTTATCTCCGTTTGTCGCTTTATCTATCAATCATCAAATGATGAATGGCATGTAATCATATCGACATTCAACTGTAAAAATCGCTTCAAGGTATCTAAAGCTATATTATCTTGTTGCATATATTATTATAAAATAGTAAAATTTATTTTATGGATTCTTAATACCTACTATAAACTTTGTCCTCTACGGAATGCAACTTTATATTTCATCCAATTTTATTACCTCGTTGCTAATATTTATTGTACAGTAATACCCCGTAGTAATACGATACCTACGACTAATCCTTAAGTGTTAAGTCAAATTCGCGAAACGTGTGGTATAATTAGATGTATGTACATAATATTAGTAATATTATACCAGGACTGCATGCTTTTAACGAAAACTTAAATTTAACTACAAGTATAAAATCATCAACAGCAGTTCTGAATTTGAACTATGTTAAAAAAAATTAAATTGATGTGACAGGGCGAAAATCGTGTAAAACATAAGTTATTTTCATTTATTTCATTAAAGTATTGAGTTTGTATCAGCGCAAGTGTGTATTAAAATTACTTTTAAAACTATTGTCATAAAGAAATTGACAATGTGGTTAAGATAAATTACAATAAGAAAAGTACAAAATATATAAACAAAAACGAATAAAAATTCTGACTTAGCAAATATTTTTCCAAAACAAGCAAACTCTACCGTTTAATTTGGCATATATTAACTTTAGTTTGATTTTAAAATAAAATAATTGAATGCGAAGGCAAATTCTCTTTGGTATTGGTTTCATTATTTCCCGATGTAATGACAGTCTCCAACGGGACCGCTGAACCCATTACACAAGGGCACGACCGGCGCTCGCCCCGGGCGCCGACCAACTGAGGAAGTGCCGCGATCTGCGCACGCGCAACTAGCCGCCAGGGTTGATAGACGTACACTATTTTATTTAGTTTTACTCTAGATCAGTTTGAATAGCACGCGCCTTCAAGATGGAATGTCTCTTTATAGTGTGTCCATTAGTTTTATTACAAAATCAATGAAATAGTAGAGTCTACAATCATCGTTACATAGTATAAAACAAAGTCACTTTTCGCCGTCTGTGTGTCTGTATCTTTGAAATTACGCAAAAGATTTTGATATGGTATTTTTTAATAGATAGAATGATTCAAGAGGAAGTTTTATATGTATAATACATACAAATATACACGGGCGAATTAGCGAGCGGAAGCTAGTTATAGATATATCACAGAGTCCTAACATATTATCAATTAAAATTATAGCTTAACTTGCTACATAACGGGTAACGGGTAACAAAGGTTTTAGTTAATTATATAAATTAATAACATGTGAAACATATTTGATGCACCTTCTTAATATAGAGTAATTTTGTATCTATATTATTGTGTTATGAAAAATTTTGATCATTCTAATTCTAATAATTCCTTATTGAAAATTTATGGATGAAATCTAATATATAAAATTCTCGTGTCACAGTTTTCGTTGCCATACTCCTCCGAAACGGCTCGACCGATTCTCATGAAATTTTGTGAGCTTAATGAGTAGGTCTGAGAATCGGCCAACATCTATTTTTCATCCCGATATTCCCACGGGATCGAAAGTTACGCCGGTGAAACCGCGGGGCGCAGCTAGTATGTCAATAAAAATTATTATAAATTGATTATAATTGAACCTTTTTTCTATCATATTTCGATCATCATTATCGTCATAGGTCTACAAACGAACGCACAAGCATGCCATATTGCTCATATTTACAAGAAATACATTTGAAACGTCGTCATCCTTGCCATTGCCCACAGGCTCTCGTCCGAAGCACACAGCGAATGTTTGAACAAAGAGGACCGCGGACCGCCCTCAGCTACGGAATGTCATTTCGGAGTTTACCATTAGTCCCATCATGACAGCCGCACAATATCCACCACTTGATTGCGAAACACAATGCCCGTTACATCTGAATTTATTTCATGCCAATTTACTATTGTCTATTTAGTTTTGACACGCTGTGACCGCACCTCATTTAGTTGCCGGTAACTCTCGGGAGAACGTATCTGTTATCTATGTTTTATAGTAGTTTGCCCCAAACGAGCAGTCGGAGCCATTTTCATGACTACCATTACTTATAGACATCTGCAAAGAGTTTATACAAATAAGTTTCCCTTCTGTCACTTCACGCCGGTACCTCTCCGGCTGTACAAGCCCAGTTCGGCTACATGCATGCAGCTTCGCACTACCTCTTCTTCATAAGTTTTATCTGAACTTCTTTGTAACCATTACCTGAAACTTAAATAACATCTGCTGAAGTACTATTATTTTTTTTTTTATGGTATATGAGGGCAAACGAGACTACCGACGCCCATAGACATCTGCATAGACTACAGATGCGCTGCCCCCCTTTCTCCTCCCACCTCCGTGGACCACCGGCTACTTACACACCGCACGAAACGCGACAGCACAGCTATATTTTTTGCTAATAGCACAGCTATTAGCAAAAAATATTGAATGGATTATCGAAATCATTATTATTTTCTTCAGCTTTGACTTGAAAATAAGTTGATTTTTTGGGCCGGCAGTCGTCATTCAATAAAATGGTATTTGCCCAGCAGTAAACTGATAAAGGCTGATGATTACGATGGTATATATAATGATAATAGATTATGTATAGCCACGAAGAAAAAGCGACAGGTGTGACTAATAAATAACTGTACAATATAATAACTTTACAAAATTAAACATGAAAAATAAACTAAGCGAAGAAATAATTGTTCATATTATGTCGATAGTAGCTACATTCACATCCAACAAACAAATCACTTGCCATTAATTGAGCAGCCACTCATTTGTTTCACCTACTTTGGATTTTATCACGACCACATTCGAACATCTCGAATGAAAATTTACGATACTCTGGATAAATAAACACCATATTATACTTGTTAGACACTCAATAACCATGCTTGAATACCCATGGTTCGTTTTAGGCATAGATTTATGATCAGAACTGGTCTTCAGAGCGGCGTATTGGACTCCCAAATAAGAACGTAGCGCCTTAAATGAAAACATTTCCATAGTTGTAAGACCGCGTCATTCCCTAAGAATCTTATTTCGATATTAATCACCAGAACGAAGTATTAAGACATAATTAACTGTAGAGGATTTATATGTATCGTTAAATAATTACATTTATAACCAACGGTCAAATATTACTAATTATAACACTAATTTAAGTTAGGTATGAGAGTTGCAGATATTTTTGCAATATTTTAAAGAAAAGACAAAAATAAATAAGTGTAATATTGACAAAAATGTATCCATATACCACCTAGATCTACTTATAATTATACATATTTAATAGCTAACTAAGCTCTTAAAATGTATGATATGGTCAATTTAAATAATGATAAAATGATAGAACTAATTTTGAGGCGAAATGTTCTATAAACAAATTACTATGTTTTATTAGAGACCCAAATTGAAATATTGATTTTGTTGCATTATTTTCTTCAAGAAAAATAAAACTTTTTTGTTATTTACTTTTTGATGATAGTAGATTGAACCATAAGCAAAAATGCATTCTCCTTCACTTCATTTACATCTAGCCATGTTTAATGTATACAAAGCCTTAGCTGTACCTAGGCGCGCTATAATGCATTAAATGTTCTGCATTAATGCTACGCGTGGGCCGGGCCGTCCACATTTCTATGATGTATCGGTCCCCGGCGCTGGCACGTTACGAAAATTCACAATATTTACATACAGATACGATCCGGCACCAACCATCGATACATTGTTTACAAACTATATTTATTAGCCGCTAACATTTCGTGTACAAATTTGTTGGCTTTGACCAAATTGCTGTCTTTTGTAACATTCCACATTGAGAACATTTAAAGGTATTTTGCCGCAGTAAGGTTTTGACTGAATATAGAAATTGTGGCCATTTAAAATAAATGGTAGTCATCATCAGATCGGAATTAGTTTTTTTTTATTATTTTGGTAGATTTAACACAACAAATTTTCACGCTAGTCCCTTATGCAGATAGATTAATTTTAAGAAAAATCTAAAATTCATGTATTATTATTAGTAGTAAACATAAAATAAGCGTCTATAAAAGTTATACATGTAAGTTGTAACATAGTGTTCACATTAGTACTAACCAGTACAAATTAACGACTGCTGTTTGACACAAAAAAACTCAAGTTTTTTCAGAAACGATAAATACTAGTCTTCATTTATTGTATACTCATTAAAATTTGTACTTGCCTTGTAGTATATCTCTGTTTGGCATATTACTTTGTTTCCATGTACATAAATTGTTAAATAAATAAATAAATAAATAAAAGTCACGATTTACTTACATAAACCCAACCCATCATGACGAAACCAATAACCCCAAATTTCTCAATTCACCAAAAGCAGTTAGTCAAATGTTTGACTAGTTCAATCAGAGGAGAGCGTGACCTCGTGCAATAATCAAAGACAATGCCTGGTCAAATGTTAACCCTGCGTTGCAAAACATTAAAGGCATTAGAATGTCATGTGGTAAAGAATGGCCCACTGTGTGATTGATGGCCCGGGCGGCGCGTGGGCCGGCGCGCGCTGAAAACACCCGCTAAATTATACAGCGTGTCAATTGTGATTGGATAATTTTAGATCTGCGATCTGCGCGCATGATCATCATCTATTGCCATTGTCTCGTATCATTACTTAAGTACGGTCGGCAGAAGAGTTTTAAAAATAGTTTTATAAGAAGTGCTACATTGCGACGGAATTGGTACGGCGCGTTCGAGGGTCACTAGCGCGGTAAAGTGGGAGATATGACATTCCAGGTGGTTTGTGAATTTTTTTGGCCAACAGGAGTGGAGGGGGTAATAATGGCAAAGGTATTCATGTCAATAGCCACGGCTCAGACTACCATTTGACCCCTTACACTATAAAAAATTGGGGTTTTCGTTAGTTATTTGACCTAAGGAAAATAAACAATTTCCCGCTAATTTTAATACGACAATCTAAACTTAAATATAGCGATGTTTGTCTGAGCTAATCTTAAAAATTTCTGGCGCGAATATAATAAAATTTAGAATAGAATAGAATATACTTTATTTAGGTCTTCAGTAATTACACTGCTATACATTAACACAACTTAAAACTATAACATAAAAGAAAAGCAATACAAACTTTAAATAACGACACAAAAAAAAAAGATAAAAAATTAAGTAAAACAAAAATACAATACAGGCGAAATTATAACACGGGATAATGCACAACAGTGTAACAAAGCCCTAAAATGGTTACCATTCAGTTAATGATTGCAAGTAAATTTCGCAAGGACAAATAACTTTAACCAACTTAAAACAAAAGCAATATTTTACTAATTATTATAATCACAGCAACGTGTGACCCAAATATAAAATAAATACTACATTGCCAATATTATTCTGCTGTCTCTACATTCACTAATAAGCAACCATAATTTATTATACCAAAACATTGGTTGATTGTACAAAGAAACTATAAAAGGCAGCTAATGGAATGTGTAACATCATATCTCATTGTGTGTCGAGGCTGTGTTCGGATGCTGCGAGCGCACGCGCCGTTAACGATCGCCCCCCGCTCTAACAGAATTAAACGTAATAATTCTGCGTAGAGCAACACTAGTCTCATTTATAACTTACAATGAGTTAACTGAGTTTTTATTGAGCTAGAGGTCGTGAGTTCGAAGTCCGCAGGTCATGGATTTACCTTTGTGGTTATTAATTGTATTTCTATAAGAAACCTTTAATTTAGAAAAAAATATATCTGTATATGTTTATCAAAGCACAGCCGCAACTGCTGTATTTAGAAACTCTCCAGTCTAACAGAATTAAACGTAATAACTCTACGTAGAGCAACACTAGTCTCATTTATAACTTACAATGAGTCAACTGAGTGAGTTTTTATTGAGCTAGAGGTCGTGAGTTCGAAGTCCGCAGGTCATGGATTTAACTTTGTGAAAAATTTAATTTAGAAAAAATAAATTAAATATCTATATATGTTTATCAACGTACAGCCGCAACTACTGTATTTAGAAACTCTCCACTCTAACAGAAATAAACGTAATAACCCTTGTAGTGCTCTACATGCTATTAGTTTCATTTGTAACTTACAATGAGTTGATTAAGTGTGTTTTTATTGAGCGGGCGGTCGTCAGTTCGAAGCCCGTTGGAACCTTTGTGGGTATTAAATGTATTTCTATAAGAAATTTAGAATATTTAATAAATTTTTTCATGATGTATGTGTGCTCAGTTAAGAAAGTAGTTTTAGAAATTTAAATCCTTAGTGGGTGAACTGGGATGTGGTGTTTATCAAACATATGTCGCGGGTGAAACAGCGGGGCACAGCTAGTTAAATATATTTTGGTTCTTTCAGTAGTTACGGTACTTAGCACCGGCTAAACTGACGAAGTCCGCAAATTATATTATTACACGAAGACAGATTCAGCTAGAGGATATATACCTAGGTAATGGGGAACTTTTGTCACCATGACATGAAATTATTGCGTCAACTTTTGATATTGCTTCCAATGGGTCAAACGATTAAAGAAAGTCAACGCAAAAAAGCCTAATAACAACTATAAAGAAAGTGCTTACGAATTGATAATACCAATATATTATATATTATAATCAATAGTCAATGTCAGTTACATAACAGCCTCAAAGAAAATTAAACTCCGCAGCAATTACCTCTAAATGAGTTCTTAGTCCAGATAACTATCTGGCGAATGTGTAGCCAGTAATAAATATTACTAATGCATACACCTGAAGAAGCTGTGTAATTAAGATCAGGCCCCGCGGCAGGACGGATGAATAAGCAACACTTATATATATTGTTGTATTAATGTAGAGTTCTGTGCGTGAAAGTTGCTTTCACGTTTCATGTTGTATACACCGATTTTGCTGGGTTTTATTTGTCAATTAATATTACAATACTATATTTTCTTCAGTGAGAATGAGAAGGCTCTATGACTGTTATAAAACGACAAGAAAGCCTGCGTCTTGCCGTTTAAAAGGATTGGTATCTATTTCTGAAGACCATTGTTTGCCTTATATAAATTTTATTTTCCCTCATTGCTAAAGTGTCACTATCAAATTTGATTATATCATGATAGCCGCTATTTTTTAATTATAATTATAAAGTAAAATTACTAAATTGTTTACTAATTAATACATTTAGACATACTAGTGAAATATGTCAAAGACCTTCTAAAGTCAAGAAGTAAAAGCGGAAGTAATACAGGATCGCGTAGCAAAGTATCAACTAAAATAGTTAAGACATTCAAGTAGAACTAAAACGAGTACACTTAAAACCAAACTTGCCCAAGCCAGACTTCCTATTAATTAATGGACCCGATAGAGTAATACAAAATTTATCTCCGCGTAAATTTATGTAACATTAAAATAGATTAAAAGATATTTATGTTTGTTTAATTGTGGACATTCGTATGCATATTTCAATAAACACAAGTCCGGACTTGCACGTAGCTGTGTCTATAGCCTGCAGGAACTTAATGTGCACGCAACGAAACGCAAGAGGCCTATAAACCGAGTCCGGTGGACACTAAGACGTTTACCGCATTGATGTAGAGCCGCATCAGTTTCAGTTTAGATCGCGACAAAGATTTACTGTTCTGTAGGCTATGCGGCCCATTTGAATATATTTCGCATTGGTGTGGTCCAAGTTGTGGGCTGTAGCGGGTAGGTAGGTACTAATATTTGATACGATTCTTCTACCAAAATCTATGTAGTAATCAAGTAGAGTATTGGTGAGAAATTTTACCTGTGACCTTTTATTAATATTACTACCGACTAGTTTTATAAAATAGTTTTAATTAATATATTTATCAAATGTATTTTATTTCTGTAAGAAAATCGTTTCAATGAAGAACACTGATATGTATGTTTAGTTTCGCCTGATCTTCTCAAGTCTACGTTTGGGACTATATATTTATAGTATAGGATTTCCCCTTATCCTCGCTTGACCATTCAAATAAAGGTTAAACGGATTCATTACCCTCCTTCTTCTCCCTCTAAAGGCCACCGGAAACACGACACGTAACGCCTCTGTCGCTTTACAGCGGTACCGTGTAAGCGAGAGGTACTTCCCCGGTCGTGCCGGCCCGGTTGGGCTGCAATCTTGCTGGTAGTTTCCTAAAAAATCGTCACAAGTTTTGAAGACTTTCTAATATTCTAGAATATAATCCCATAACATCACTTGCGCCACGCCGAGTACACTCTCAGCATTCTAAGCCGCTCTTTATAATATTTAGTTGATTGTGATGTACGACGGCATTATTGTGACCGGCTGGATTTCCACTCGGGTAATTCACAGACTTGTTGTAAATCAATATCGCGGACCTAATGGATTGTGTAAAAAGAGGGTCAAATCTGTAAGTTAACTAAAAAGATTTAGAATAGAAAAAAATAGCCTTAAGTACTTCAATACTCCACAATATACATGAAACATAAAATGAAAAGAAAAAAATGAATAAATCAGAGAAAAAATAATAATAATTGGAGTACATGTTGAATGTTCATGTACAGTGATGTAATGCGAGGAGCACTGAAAAGGATGTCACTCGGTGATGATGATGACTATTCACACAATACAAAAATATGTTTCTCAAAAACTAAGAAGGATAATAAAAATTAGATAAGTTGATCCCTCAAAACTGCCTCACGAAATACAATCAAATCAAAATAATACAAGCTCCTGTGTGGCTTCAAGAAGGCTTCTAAAAAACCATATCGAATATTTCTGTAGAAATCTAATGATATAGAACGAAAGAACCCTATCTGAAGCTCTGAGAGGAGCTACCGTCATACGTTCACACTTATAACAAACCTTTTCTGCTGGCAGGGCTGACTCGACCTGTCTGTCAGCACTTCATTATACACTGTGATTGTTGAGTTGTTTCCGAAAAGACCATTTTGAACTCTATTTAGTAAGATGCAAATAGCACCAGTGTGGCCGGAGCCTTATAATTTTATGCATAGATGTGATATCCTCATAAGTTTTTATCTGTACCTCATAAAATCTCATTGGCACGACCACCTATCCACGTCTAAGGCGTGTAACTTAACAATTATTACGGCACCGACGACTCGCTGATCGAAAGTGAACCTTAACTCCACGAGAACTGATTGCATCTCCCATGTCGAAGGCAAAAGGTCGTTACTTGACACTAACTCATTCAGATCAATAAATGCAAATAAAGAATTCCAGACTAGATATACGATTCAGTGATTAGGAATTTACCTAACTTTGGTTACAGACTAGATGTGTCCCGCGTTTTTACACGGGTAAAATCTATCCTAAGCATTCATGTTTACGGGATAAAAAGGAATTTCTCTATCCACACCTATGTTAACTTTTATCCACATCAGTCCAATAGTTTACGCATGAAATAATTACATACACACATTCAAGCAATGATGGACGTGAGTAGAAAGAGATCCGTCTTCTTCGCGTTCATTAAAAGCGTCCTATGTCCGGCAGCGGACCGATATACGCATATGAAGATGACAGAAACTTTCGCATTAATAATATTGGTCTGAGGGCGATATAGTCACATAGTCAATACATAATATATAATATGTTTATTCATCATCAGTTTAGTATTCTCTCCTCTCATGAATAAATAAAGACATCAATTCTCAAAAAAAAAACACGATCATAATGGTAAAACAAAACACAATCACAAATTCGAGCATAAAAATAACGAGCATAAGCACCACTTGCAGATAACACCTCAGCTACGAGCATCGATGATTTATTGGTAATTCAATACGTCTTCATTTAGTGGCTGCGGGCGAGTCGTGAGTGGGAGGTTTTTGGACCCCAAAAATTCAAAGGGGACCCAATAAGCCGTAAATCAAATCCTTTGTGCCGCTAAAGCCTCTTTATGTCCATTACATTCATCATTTTAATCAAAACAGCCTTTGCCAATCTTATCTTTGTAATGAATTATTTTATTGAGAAACAGTTTGTAATTCTTTCGCCCCGTTAGGAATACGGCTTTATGATCCATTTAATCATGATCATCGGTTGGTAGTGCTATGCTGATGCTGATAAGTACTTCGTGCTTTTTTTTATGGTAAAGGGGGGCAAACGAGCAGCCGGAGCCATTTTCATGACTACCGACGCCCACAGACAACCGCATAGAGACTAAACAAATGCGCTGCCCTCCCTTCTCCTTCCACCTCCATGGGCCACCGGCTACTTACACACCGTACGAAACGCGACTGCACAGCTGTCACTTTACGCCGGTCGTGCTCATGCTATTTTAGTAAAGAGATAGTTCTTCTGTAGCATTTCGCGCGGTTTAACAATTATTCACTTACCTACTGGAATTTCAAACATTCTAAAGGGCATCATGTCTGCGTTACAGTTAAATGGATGTCAACGCGTCGGTAGTTATTTAAGGATGACTGTACTTTTTTGCTCCCTTTTAAAGATAAAAAGTAGCACGTGCACGTGCGACCACACAACTGAAATAAAATTTAATTATTTAATTATTGATCTAATACACAAATTCAATACCGTAGTTACAATCACGTAACATATCATTTGATATTTATTTTTAAAATACAAAAAAGTTACACTTAAATTGAATTTGAATTTTGAATCTGATTGACAATTTCCATTGGCCCCACCCGATGTGTGATTTTCGTAACGCTTTCGCCAGCTTACTCCCCACGTCTAAGCGCGTATAGAATTTTTGCTTCAAAAAATGTTATGATCTTATCTTTTATTACTGCCACTTAATTTTTTAACAATTCATTTTAGTATCACTTTTTTACTTTCTTTAACTTAACTAATAATTATTACACCCGTACGCAGTACAGTAACTACATATGAATTACAGCGTTTACCAGTACGTTTAAGTGTACTCAAAAAAACAATTAATTAATTATTTAATCAATGAGATTATATAACCTTTGTAAGAGACTTGATATCTATACTACGTGCGTTACAGAATCACCCGGCAATGCAGACAAATACACGTGTAGACATTATATCACAATAAATAACGTTTTATCACAAATCAATTTCCACACACCCGACATAACCGCTATATCACTTTTATTAGCATAGTTGCGTCAAGCGGTCAGAGCGTCGCTGGATATCAAGTATTATTTGAGAGAACAATAGCACCAGGAAGTGGCTGTATCAACTCATTGGATAGTAACTGGAGTGGACAGAGGGCAGTGTCGCCGCATGCACCGTTGTGCCTTGTGCCCTGCTTGCATACTTTCACCACCCGCTTCCCGATGCATTGATAGCGCGTTTACATCGAGCCAGCGCTTGCGTTGCGTGTCCGTTTGTGGGAATGTTTCACACTTTTAAATCTAAAGTGTCAGCTAAGTAGATACTTGGCTCTTAAGTACCACATAAATGTACTAATTAAAAACAGGTAAAATTTGTAGTTTATTTTCAACTTAAAAATGCCTGCGTAACTTATTTGAACTTATTTGAGGCTAGTAAATATTATTTGTGTCTAAAAATCAATGACCTTTACTATTAAATCTTACACGGCTAATTAAACAATTTTGTGAAATATAGGTAGGTAGTAGTAGTAGTAAAGTAGGTAGTAGTAGTAGTAAAGTAGGTAGTAGTAGTAGTAAAGTAGGTAGTAATAGTAGTAAAGTAGGTAGTAGTAGTAGTAAAGTAGGTAGTAGTAGTAGTAAAGTAGGTAGTAGTAGTAGTAAAGTAGGTAGGTAGACGAACTAGATTAAAATTACCAACTAAATTAATAGTGAATTAACATTTTTTTCCTTTCAAACCAGGAGTAATTTTACACATTTTATTTATTTTATTAGTACTTATATAAATAAAATGATACACATTTTATGCATAAATTTCATTATTTATTCATTGGAATTCATTGAATTAATAATACTAACGTACTTTAGTAATATTAATTCAATTACGTTAGTAATATTAATTCCATGTTTGAATTACATATACCTAACTAATGCGACCGGTTTTGACTTCTAATCATCAAGCCAGATAATAATCGATTTAAATACTACATAATTTATAATAAAAAATACATTATACCTAATGATCAATGGAAATTGAAAAAAACGAAATAAATTATACCAAATTATCCTATCACAACTGACCTCAAAGGCTGGCATTTGAACAGTTTATTATCGTGCCTTCAGGCAATTATATAAATAAAAGTCGCTCGTGTAAACGCAGCACAGAGGTATTTTAGTTGGTCGCGAACACTAAACTTGTTACACATTACTTATAGAAAGCTGTATCTTAGGACGCTTTATAAGCAGGGGCTATTTTTTATTTAGCATTAAAATCCATATAGTTTAAGTAACACTTGATATTTAATCTATAAGACTGCCTATTAAATTGCCCACAATGTTTAATTATTGAAAGTATAATGTGTAAATTAAATGTTATGTTGATTCGTTTGTGCTTAAATATTTGGTGTCTGAAATACTGCACGGATTTTATATAGTGATATTTGCCAATAGTGTTGTATTATAATTACTACACAGCTGTGTCAGTGTATTAAAAGTACAGGATAATACCCTTTAGAATAACTGACAATTTTTATTGCGATCAAGTATCAAAAGCGTTTAAGCGGGCTATTTAATTAGGCTCAAAATGAAATTATAACAGAAAACAAGAAGGGAAATTCATCTGTCATTGCGCAATACGTTTCAACACACTAAAGTACCAAAATAATTCCTCGGCTCGCACGTAAAAAGTCGGCTTTACGAGTCGGCATTTTTTTTTTACTTTCCTCCACGACCAAAGTTTACGACGCCATTAAGCTGTTCCCAGCTTCGGCGTTGCGAATGACTTGCGATACACGATATGGGACAGCAAACGTTTTATACGTAATTCAATTACGAGGTGGCAAATTTTTGAGATTTTTTTTTTTGCTACAAAGGATCAGGCCGTCAGCATTCAAAAAGTTCAAGTTCTATAGAACATGCTTTTATGGAGCTTAAGAAACGCAAAAGAAGCTGGCGATGTGTGATAAGATTAAAGGACTGAAAAATAGAGGATACATAAAAATTTGCTTGTGCTAACTTTTCCTGTGGCGAATGGAGGTGGGAAAAGAGGGCGTTTTTTTTAACAGGCTTTGGCCCATCACTTGCTCCAACCCTGTTACTCTGGTGTCGCCAGGATCGACAGCGTCAACTACACTTGACCCTTTGATATGATCGCAGGAAGCCCGAGGGAAAAGCTAAATCTGCCTTGGGACCCGCAACGAATTTAATCAGCCTCCCGTCCGCGAGAAAAGAGGGCTCGCATCTGTGTAGCCTGTATGCGGATGTCTATGGGCGTTGGTAATCATGAAAAAGGCTCCAACTGCTCGTTTTCGCTCACTATACCATAAAAAACACTTGTATTTACCATTATTTTTCTTAATAAAAAAATAAAATATCCCGTTCAGTATTTTTGAGTGGAAGATAACAAATAAACGTAATATAAACTTTTACATTTATGTAGGTATCAATTAATACAATTTGCTTATTAGAACTTGCATTTTTGGACAATGGATCAATAAAACAATATAGCAACCACATTCTTAGTTTTTTCTCTGTCTCTCATTTATGTTTTTCTAATACATTAGACCTACGACAACTAACGACAGGACCTCGTCACTACTTGCTCTACATGAGGCGCATGATACTGTAAAAAATTTCCGTTTTATTAAACCTAAACCAATAAATATATTATCAAAAGCGATTTAAGATGGCCTTAGAAGTTACCGCCACTAATACCAACCCAAAAAAAAAGAAATGTTTATTAGCTTTTAAAGTTTATACGCAAATTACAGTTAAATGATTAAGTGTTTTTTATAAAAATAAAACGACTGGGAAAACGTATTTACCCACGGTAAGTGAGTAAATCGAGATGTCTAATTGCATTTTGAATAATAAATTAATGTATCGACATTGAAAACCGGCCCCTATAAAGCTCACTTATTGTCAAAACATTTCAGACTAGAATTTAATGGAATTGCTATTTCTAATCGGTCTTATGATGTGCCGCCTACAATGGTCAGTTGTAGTGTAAATATGTTTGCACATACTTTAACTGGCTGCGCCTCGCTGTTTCACCCGTGTAAATTTCGATCCCGTCGATAATAGAAAATCATCCCATAGGAACATTTTTTCGGGATATAAACTATCCTATGTGTTAATCCTGTGTGTTTTTTTTTTTCATTTTAAATTTTCATGAAAATCGGTTTAGCAGTTCTTTCGTGAAGGAGTAACAAAGAAACAAAGAAACATATAAAAAAGAAAATATTTGTAGGATGGCAGTACAAGCATAAAATTCCAACATAAGCAATGAAAAATAAATTTTAAAATAATGTGTATTGGCTGCATTTATTAAATGTGCTATTATACATTTTACGCAAAAAATATAGACCGGATTTGAATGAAAGACGAAGGTATCTTAGTCTTTCATTCACACTCTTTATTTACAATATATTCAGTTTTTATTTTCAAAATATCCGTATTTGTCCGCTTGATAATTATTTCGTACGGATTAAAACGTGCTAGTAGGAAACTTTATTAAGCGATATAAAAATACCACAATAAAATTTCAAAAAGTATTTTCGTCAATAAACCATAATAACCAACCTTGCTTTTGGCGGTTTCTATTCTTCATCGATTAATGTCGATGTTAATCTCGTATTCGAATTCACGCGGCAATAATTTATACGCCATTTTCTATTTTAGGACAGCAATTCCGATGGACGGTTTAACGATATGTCTTTTGTTATAATCACAATTAAAAGAATCTCTTAATAATGTTGTCCAAACGGCCGCGCTACCATAAACAGCCTTCCCCGCGCATAAAGTATCATCGGGTGAGGAATGGACGCGCTAAATTTCACAATGTTTTAATTGCTCTCCGCTTTTTGTACCGCCGACTTCGATACTTGAGATGCCCTTATAAAAACTCCTTGCGTTAATTACAAGGTCTCGTACACATGAGTGTTGTGTACAGTCGTTTAAACAATATGTAGCAAAATCCTACTAATAAATGCGAAAGTTTGTTTGTTTGTTACTCGTTCACACAAAAACTGCTGAACCGATTTTCATGAAATTTGGCACACACGCAGCGGGTAACTTGGGTTAACATGTAGGATAGTTTTTATCCCGAAATGTTTCAGTGGGATGCCATGAAAGGATTTTCTATTTTTCATCTCGAGATTTTCCATGGGATCGAAATTTACACGGATGAAACCGCGTGGCGCAGCTAGTAGTAGAATAAATAAGTACCTACGAGAGAAGAGAATCTGCTTCTTTCTACGCCATTTCCATGTATTTAGAAGTTTTGCTCCTAAAACCTACATTTGCAGAACATGATAAATCAATGCTCGTGCCCAACGTATAACTTAATTTATCTTCACATCTTTATGTACCATCCTCCACATAAAGACTTTTTTGAATGAACAATTTACTATTTTATTATTTTTTATTATTTTTATTTATTATTTATTATTATTTTAAACTAATGCCAACATGCTGGTTTCGTAAATTCGTGTCAGTTTCTGAAAGTATCCGATGAATGAGTCATGAATCTGATAATGGTATCTCATTCTTAGCCTTCCCCGGTACAAGCATCTTCCCGTATTTGTTGACATTTCAACTGTACTTTCACAAGCTAATTTCAAAATTGCCGATAATAATAAAATTCAGTTAGAATTGGAGCTCTCAATTTAGTGTATTTTTCATGACATTTGCAACCAAGAATCTTCCACATTTTTCTGGACATCTAGCACAAGAGACACTTCAAAATGAGACTATAACCGTTTTTCATGCGCAGCCATCGCTCCATAATCCCTGACAGAAGTGGACTTGCACTATCACTTATAATAATATTTACTGCTAAGTTTACATCTTTACCATTAATTTTACAACTTTACTGTTACTCTTACAATTATATTTTATTAAATGTCGTAAAATTTTTATGAGGAAGATTATAATAGTAAGGTAACTACTAACTCATGCTTATTTGCGAGCATGCATATACCTACCTAACGGTAGTATTTAAGACTACCTTTCATGCTCATATTACGTAATGAACAGAGGTAGCCAGTGGCGGGAGGAGGAGGAAGGGGGGCAGCTCGTCTGTGTAACCTTTGTGCGGATATCTATGGGCGTCGATAGTCATGAAAATGGCTCCGATTTCCTCGTTTGCCCCATATACTATAAAAAAAAAGGTAGACAAATGCGAGTCGATGAAGCTATATTATCTTCGCTTCTATAGCAAATGTGCAGGTCCGAAAAAAAGACCAGTATAGACTAAATATAGTGCCGAAACGACCGAGAAGATATTTCTCATATTGTACCACACCTAGCGACAACTTTGTTCTCATATTGCGTGCGGCTTGTGAGTTTCTGATGGCCCATTGAAGATGGCCCAAGGAGGGCTACACGTAGGCATAAAGTTGTGTGAATGTTTATGGGCGTCACTTGACATTCAGTCAATGCTGATATTATAAAAAAAAATAAAAAAACAGTTATATTCTCATATCTTTGAATTAATTGAAAATATGTCGGTTTTCTATGAAGACTTATTGTGTTGTCTTTGTTTACAGGTATGTGGTGTTTTTCATATAGACGTTCTATGGCTTCCACGCTATCATTCAATTGAACATAAGAGGTATTGTATGCATAATAAGGAAATGTCACAAATTACTTAAAAAAAACTACGCGTTCATTATTTTCGTCGACAATTTTCATAAACTAAAACGTTTGCTAAAAAGGTTGTGCGCCGCTGTATCACGTACCCAACAAAATACAAAAAGTATTTCAATGTCCGTATCACTAGAATAAATTGAGCTATTAATTACTCACGTACTTGGCTACTTTTTACGTTTTAAATGTGTTTAAGATACAGCATTCGGCGCTTAGAAGTCCCGAACTTCCTTTTTATCTGTTACAATTAGCAAGTCTCGGAGAAACCTTTGAAGTGCCGCTAAAACACTTGCTTAAGCGTTAGTAATCAAATAGTTAAGCAATGCATTATACATGATAAGGGCCGGATGGGTGGCGCTAGTTACTTATCAGCGTCGGAAGCCACATAAAGGTTCGACAGAGAATCAATTAATTATTACGATACTTGGTTAAGGTTGATGGTCTAGCGAATAGTTGGGAGATCTTAAACATTATTTATCACGTAATTGAATGCGCAGCCTCCGCGCTGCGTCCCGAGTAAACGCCGCTTGGTTTTATGGCGCTGACGTCATTAATCAGAACCCCATTATAACTTTATGTGGTGCTAACATCGACGTTTAGTTAACGACAACCTTCGAAGCGTAGTCTATTTGAAGACTGTTAGTCCGTTGAGACGAAACTCCTTTAAACCGACTCTAAAAATTTTGATAATGAACATTGAGTAGAGTAGAGGCTACACAGATGCGTTACCCTCCTTTCTTCTCCCTATGGGCCACCGGCTACTTACCCACCTTATGAAATCCGACAGCACAGCTGTCACTTTACGACGGTATCGCGTAAGCAAGAGGTACTGTAGACATGCATGCAAGAGTGGCACTACCTCTTACAAAACTACACATATCTATAATACGGGTACATCACGGTGATTTTATCTGATAGCAAGATCGCTTTCATTGTTGCACATAAAGTTGTTGATTTAATTAGTAATGGA
Source organism: Calycopis cecrops (assembly GCA_001625245.1). Lineage (NCBI taxonomy): Eukaryota > Metazoa > Arthropoda > Insecta > Lepidoptera > Lycaenidae > Calycopis > Calycopis cecrops. The sequence continues at coordinate 574,913 of LUGF01039609.1, forward strand.
CACGTGAGGAGAGAAACCTCCCGGACGCCGCCGCCCCAGCGAGAGTCCGGGATCTAAATTCCTCCCGACACGGAGACAGTGCTGCGGTTTAGAGAAATTATCCAGGTGTGCAAAACCTTTGGCTCATTTGTTGTATAATATACGCGATAATAGGTTTTCTGTCTAAGGTGCTAGTGGTATATTTTGACAAGCTGTTACAAGTTAAGGCAGTGTAACAGATTGACTCAGATACTTCTTTTATGGAAATGTTAAAAAGAATGAGTCTTATAGTCATCGATTGTTGATGATATTATCAAAGTGAACCGTAGAATTGTACTTGTATTTATGCATAAAAGAAATTGTAATTTTCGATTTTATCGTAATTACTATGGCACAAAAACATTTCGCTAGAAGCTTAGTACATTTCTAACATAAAGTAAATAATTTATGTTATTTTTAAAAACAGCGTAATTTTTCTATGTCCAAAATAATTAATATTTCTAAATCAAATGCACACTTTCAATTCTGTAGCCTACGTCGCTGTTAAATAAAATTTCCCATATTTCGAGAAATATACAAAAGATCAAAATATATATATAAACACACTATATCGATTTATATTATAAATTTATTATCAGTCCGCTCTGAATAGTTGACGACCTCTGCCGAGTTTCTCCACCACATAACCAGTTTGCGGAGCCCGTTCGTCCACGCAGATCTTCGCTAATCGTAATTAACGATACCAACCCATGAAATCGAATAATGCCGACAAATCGGTTTAAAGGTCTTTTCGATTCACTGTCAGTAATAATTACGTCTTAATGAGTAATCGATTTTTTCGTTAAAAATCGATTTTACAACTTAACATACGTTTCACCATGAGTATCATCTATAAAAAGGTATAAACAGTTTCGCCTTTAATGGTTTTACTGACATCTTCGTAGCATCAACGGACTAAGATTAATACTGGTTTCCTGAGCAGTAGTGATGCGTTTTAAAAAATATTTATCGATAGTTTTGGACAGTATTTATTATCATAATTATTATAATCGACCATTTCTATAAAACATACTTATTTTATTACTTGGTATCATCATCATCAACGCATTTGTGTCCTAGATAGATGTACTTCTTTATTACGCGGAAAATAAGATTATTTATTTTGCATTACTGTACAATGTATACCTTACTTTCATATAGTCTATGACTTTTATTGTGTCTATGTATATATTTATTTAACTAAAATATAGACAAACCAAATTTTATTATTAGTCTATTATATATGGTCCTTCCTAAAATTAGTTAATTAGATAATTAGCCAAATCCAATAATAATGATGCAAGATTTCGAAAATTCATTTAAAATCACATGTCTATTAAAAGTATGTAATGTTTG